>LPNX011214450.1:144467-189899 GCA_001517045.1 Pseudotsuga menziesii | reverse complement strand
TATAATAAAAAATCATTTATATTTTAATAAAGTTAATATTAACTAATTTAAGGGTATAGTCATCTCATTACAAATTTTGAATTGGAATATAATTGATATATTTTGGGTATTTATTGATATTTTTGGACATCTATTGATATGTTGATGTATATGGATATGGCTATCTTTAATATCTATGAAAAATGTTTTTATTTTTTTAATTCAAAATGTGTATTTATTTAATTTTTATATTTACCGATTTTTTCCCGATTTTTCCCGATCTGATTCAAACTCTTCGCTCTTTTGCCTCGCCGATTTATTGCCGATTCCGAGTCTGGTAAGTATGGGGTGGACCCCTCCCCACTTAAGAAATAATTTTTAAACCAAGGAATATTACATCAAATAAATACCAATGCAAGTGAATGGTTCCAACGTAAGGGTGATGTCAACCACTTGGAGCTCACACTAATGTGTGGGTGCGAGTAGGATTGTGTGGACCCCTCCCCATGTATTATAATATTTTATTTTGTTTCCATTCTTTGACTTCAGCCCAAGTGGATTGAACCTTTCATTAATTCAACCATTCACGCCAATGTGTCGTACCATTCGCGAAAGGAGGGAAAAGTCGCATGTGTGGTTTGGTTGGTGAAGGTTTTGGGTGATGTGGCTCCTGGGGATTGAGTTGGTAGCAGAGGTGGCATCTACCTCTCCAATTCCACTTCTGATTAGTTCATTTCAGCTCAGTGAGACTCCTCTTCGACTCGATCACACTCCGAGTTGATCTTCAGTTCATTAATTTCCCCCTGGGGCTTGGTTTTTGTATAAATACGAGGCCGTCTTCCTCATTTTGAATGGATGGAAGGGACCTCTGCTTATTGTAATGCTGCTGAGATTTTGATAATAAAATTGAAAGACTTTGGAGGTCTACCGTGTGCCATTGGATGGATGCCAGATAATTGAGGTGATATTGTATGATTTAAGAACTTCTCTTGTTTATGATTGATGTATCTAGCTTAGAGGATCATGCATGATACATAGGATAAGTATTTACGGCTGCTACGTTACTTATTTATGATTTGCATTGGAAAGATATAGGAGTAACCAACTTTATTCAGTTATATTGAGGTTCTTCAAGTTTTTCCTTTGCATGCATACTAGATCTAATCAAGTTTGTGCAGGAGTTGTTCTACAGTTTTGCAGGTCACGAGATCCATAGGAAGCGTTGAACTAAGTTGTCTCTTCCCTTCCTTGGTGTCATTTCTTAATCTAACCTTTGTTACAGGGACTCCAAGGCTATCAGTGAAAGATCAAGCAAGGGCTTGAGTTGCCCCATCCATCTCTTACACCCAAACTCTCTCTTTTCCCGGTTACTTGTTGATAATGCTTAAGAAATAGATTCGCCATTGCATGCTTATTTTTTGAATCAATATTTCTTTAAGTATTCAGACATGATTTGTCTTCAAAGAATTACATCATTAAATTAGATCTAAGCTTGGAAAAATCATGCTTTTACTTCAGAATTCTGAAAAATTTTCTAAGTATAAAATTTTTTCAATTTATTTTTTATTTTTTATTGTCTTTCCCATCGTTCTCTTACGTTTATTGTTCGCTGGTTTTTAATCATATCTGCGCGCAAAAGTGGAGTTTTGGAGCGACCAAGACCATCAAGGAGGCCTCAGAACGGTCCAACGGAGACCCCCTTTGTTATAGTGCCCTGGTGCACTATTGTAAGCTATTAGATCCAAGTTTGTTGGACTAAGAAGCACTCATTTTTTTCATCTCAAAATTGTAAAAATTTAAAAGAGAGCAGTGGGGTAAGCAGCACCCACATCCCATCCCCCCTGGGGGGATTTGCGTCTTTTTGTCAATTTTTGAGATTGCGTTTTTCTAACCCCACCACCTCACACACTCACTTTGTAAGTGCAGGGTGTATACTTCTTTCATAGTTTGTAGCTTAATTCATTTTATTTTTTGCATAAATAATCTAGAAATAAATGAACCCAAAGTCTCTTGAACTTTGTTGAAAAGAAAGTCAAGAGCGTTCTCTGTCGGACAGTTTTATTTTTTTGTTTTAGCTTAGTTGCACTGTTTTGACTTTCATAAATATCTTGAATCTCTCCTTAAGGCGGATCAAGAGTGCTCTCTGTCGGAGGGTTGTTACAATGGTTTTTCTTCACCCTTACCTGAAATCGAAACAAACATTTGTGTTACGCTGTGTATGCTCTACCCAGTTGGGATACCCAAAAGCAGCCGTAGATTTTTTTTTTAATTCTCACATTCTAATTCTATTGCAACCATAATAAAATTTACCAACTTCCCCCAGGCGAAAATCCAACACCTAGATTTAAGCCGTTGCGGTGGCAAATTACCCAAAGGTGTTCGGGTACACAAGGTACTCCCAAAAGACCGAACACCTTGAGCAACCGCTTCACACAAATAGATTACAGATCAACACACCGATGTTTGTTACGTGGTTAAAACCCTCGAGAGGGAAACAATCCACGGCCCCAGCCAAATAGCTACTTGGAACAATTTATTATGCAAAAGAAAGGAAGTTACATGAGCTTCTCATAATCGATCAACTAGTCAAGGACCCTCCATGCTCTTTAAATAGAGATCATGGACCAATCGGGTGTTAAGCCACGAATCAATGGTAGGTATGATCTAAGAAAAGTTGAACCGTCGGATCACTCTATGTCTAGAACATATCGTAACCGTCAGATTAGAATATATCGTAACCGTCATATTGGAATATTTACAAATACATACTAATGCATACTAAAGAAACGCACTTTTACCTAACGGATATATTATACAAGTTGATCTTAACTAACTCCTAAGGGTCTAAATATCCTAACATCCCCCCTTAAGAACAACTTGGGATAGTATTGAAGGATTTACAAAAGTGACACTATTAGGAGAAGGAAGGAAGCATTAGAGCCTATCTCCCCTTAAGGACACATTCCTGAACTCCTAACATAGACCGAAGTTAACAAAACTTCGCTTTTGTAAGAGACTTGGTGAAGATGTCTGCAACTTGATCATCTGTAGGGCAATAGAGCACTTCAATAACACGATCATGAACAAGATTTTTGATGAAGTGCATGTGTAGCTCAATGTGTTTGCTGCGCTGATGTAGAACTGGATCTTTGGCAAGCTTGATGGCACTTTGATTGTCGCACCAAAGTGGAGTAGGCTACTGCTGCTCGAATCCAAACTCTGAAAGGATCTGTCGAAGCCATAAAGCTTCCTAACTGGCATTAACTACGGCTCGATATTCTGCTTCTGCAGAAGAAAGAGCAAGAGCTTGTTGTTTCTTACAAGCCCAAGTGCCAGGTCCAGATCCCAGACTGAAAACATAACCTGCAGTAGACTTTCGATCATCGGGATCGTCGGCCCAATCTGAATCAATGAAACCAACCAACAAAGGTTTCCCCCCTATACTGTAATGAATCCCAAACTGAATTGAACCTCGAATATATCGAAGTATTCTTTTTGCTGCTTTCTAGTGACTTTCATGAGGAGTTTGCATATAACGGGAAACACGACCAATGGCAAAGGAATGGTTAGGACGGGAATGAGTCAAGTATAAAAGACTACCAACAAGCTGACAATACAAGGTGGCATCTACTTCAGGGGAAGTACAAGTGGCAGAAAGTTTGACTCCAGACTGGAAGGGAGAAGGGGCTGGTTTACAATCTTCCATGTGGAAGCGACGAAGAAGGTCACAAGCATACTTAGACTGGGAAAGAAAGATTCCTTCTTTGGTTTGCAAGACTTGGAGACCAAGAAAATAATGCAAATGTCCTCAGTCTGACATTTCAAAATTTTGCTTAAGACTAGATTTCACATGGGTTATAAGTTTAGGGTCACTACCAGTAAGGATAAGATCATCAACATAAAAAACAAGTATGAGGAGATGGTTTCCTACTTTCTTGGTATAGACATTGGGGTCAGAATAGCATCTAGAAAAACCAGTGTCAAGGAGAAAGGTATCCATTTTGGCATACCAAGCTCTAAGATCTTGCTTAAGGCCATATAAGGATTTCTTAAGAAGACAGACAAGGCTAGAGTTATCCTGAACATATCCACGAGGTTGTTCCATGTAAATTTCCTCCTGTAAATCACCCTGTAAAAAGGCAGACTTGACATCCATTTGATGGACTTCCCAGTTATGTAAGGCTGCAAGGGAAAGAACAAGGCGGATGGAATTCATTTTTGCGATAGGAGCAAAGGTTTCATTGTAGTCAATCCCTTCAACTTGGGAAAAACCTTTGGCAACTAACCTTGCCTTAAGTCTTTCAACACTTCCATCTGATGCATACTTAGTTTTGTAGACCCATTTACATCTGACAAGTTTTCTTCCTTTTGGAAGAGGAACAAGATCCCAAGTATCATTTGCCATTAAGGAACAATATTCTTCATCCATAGCTGCATCCCAATCTGGATTTCCTGAAGCTTCTGCAAAAGTTTCTAGATCATGATTCTTGAAAACTTGAGCCAAAAGAGAAGAGGCTCGCTGAAACTGAGAACGTGTTCGACGTTGATCTCTAGGATCACCGGCAAGATCACCAGCTACTTTACATGTTGAACGGACCCATCGAGGAAGCATTGGTGCTGGTGCAATTGGAGGAACATGAGCAGGCGGAGGTGGATTTTCATCCTCATTGTCATCATCAAAAACTAGAGTTGGAAACCTGTCAAGGAAGTTGGAAGAAGAAGAAGAAGGCACAACCGTCGAATCAGGGTCGCAAGCCAAAGATGGCACACCCGCGAAGTTAGGCTCGCAGGCCCAGAGATTTTCATCAAATTTAATATCTCTTCTAATGATTATATCATGTGAATGAGGTTGAAGAAGTCGATAACCTTTTACATCTTCAGAATATCCAACAAATATGCACTTTTCACTTTTAGGCTACAATGCTTTCCGTTTTTCATCTGGAATGTGAGCCCATGCTTCACAACCAAACACACGAAAGTGACTTACATCTGGTTTAATTTTGCTCCATGCTTCTTCCGGTGTTATACCTTGTAAAACTTTAGTGGGTGTGTGATTAACTATGTAATTTGCACAATTTATGGCCTCAGCCCAATATTGAAGACTTAGTCCCTTAGATTGGATCATACAATTATCCATTTCTTTTAAAGTGCGGTTCTTCCGTTCAGCTACACCATTTTGTTGTGGTGTATATGGAACAGTGTGTTGTTGTTGGATTCCTTGTTCAGTGCAGAAAGTAGTGAACTTGTTGTTAACATATTCTCCTCCATTGTCAGATCTTAACATAATAATTTGATGACCAGATTGTTTTTCAACAAAGGCCTTGTAGGCCAAGAACATGTTAAATACTTCGCTCTTAAGTTTTAGGAAGTATACCCAAGTGTGTCTGGAGTAGTCATCAATGAAAGTTAAGAAATATTTGAAACCAGAAAAGGATGCAGATGGAAGAGGACCACACAAGTCACTTGCACAAGCTCCAAGGGAACCGAGGCGTGCTAAGAGGCACGTTTGTCAAAACTGTCCCGATGATGTTTTTCGAGTACACAACCGAAACAAACACCATCCTTGCAAGATACCATCGAAAGACCAGTCACCATATTGTCTTTACATAGCTGTTGCAATGAGAGATAATTTAAGTGACCAAATCGCTCATGCCAAAGTTTGCTCAAGTTATCACTATGAGCAACAAAAACTGAAGGAAAAGGTGATGACCCAAAGTTGTTAAATTTGTACAACCTGGTAATATCATCAACAGTTCCAGTAGCAAGGACATTTTGAGGATTTTTAAAATCCTTGATTACAACTTGGTGAGGTGTAAACGTCACAGTTTTACCTTCACCCGAATGAGTAATTTGATAGACTGATAACAAATTGCAGGAAACTTTTGGAACACATAGTACATCACTGAAATGACCGTTTTCTACTGGAACTATTCCAGATCCTACAACACTTAAAGATCTATCATCACCAACAATTATTTGCTTGGTGTTACATTCATGCATAGTAGAAAAGATGGCTTGATCCTTAGCCATATGATAAGATGCTCCAGAATCAATGAGCCATTCAATTGAAGTAGAAGAAGAAGATGCGGTATAAGAGTAACCAGAAGCACAAAGTGCATGTCCATGAGAGGTAGATTCTGAAGACGAATCTAGGCTGATGTGGTGCTTCTTCATTGCTGCTTCCAAGGCTGCCATCTTCTTGAAACACTTAGATTCATCATGATTATCTTTCCCACAAAACTTGCAATGACTCTCAGTCTTCTTTCCTTTTGGCTTGGATCCTTTGTCATTTTTTAAAGAAGGAGCTGACTGAGAGGGTTTGGGACCCTTGTTGTTTGGCTTATTATTGCGAAAATTCTGTTTCTTGGGAGGCTTGGACTTTTCTTTCTGTTGGGACAATAAGGCTTTCCCAGATGTATCTTCAGATTTGCCGAAATGGGTGTTTATGGATCAAACGGAATATTTTCCAATGGAAACAACGCTCCGAACGCAATGGAACAACTCCCATAGGCCAAAAATGTACAGAAACTCCAGAACCAGAAACCCTTTCAAAGTTTTGGCAACACCGGTTCCAGATCTTGATCAAAACGAAAGCGGCTCTTCATAAACACTCCGATACCATGTTTAGGTACACAGGGTACTCCCAAAAGACCGAACACCTTGAGCAACCACTTCACACAAATAGATTACAGATCAACACACCGATGTTTGTCACGTGGTTAAAACCCTCGAGAGGGAAACAATCCACGGCCCCAGCCAAATAACTACTTGGAGCAATTTATTATGCAAAAGAAAGAAAGTTACATGAGCTTCTCATAATCGATCAACTAGACAAAGACCCTCCATGCTCTTTAAATAGAGATCATGGACCAATCGAGTGTTAAGCCACGGATCAATGGTAGGTATGATCTAAGAGAAGTTGAACCGTCGGATCACTCTATGTCTAGAACATATCGTGACCGTCGGATTAGAATATTTACAAATACATATTAATGCATACTGAAGAAACACACTTTTACCTAACGGATACATTACACAAGTTGATCTTAGCTAACTCCTAAGTGTCTAAATATCCTAGCAAAAGGAAGTAGGAACAACTGGTCAGTGACCTCGAGGTACCAGTTAGGCTAGTTAGGCTACACCCTTACGGTGTAGTGTTGAACATAGCCTTCGAGACTCTAGACCAGCCTACATATTCCTTGCGGGTAGCCGTATCGGTTAAGGGTTTTGGACATATCTCCCGTACCGAAAGGTATATCTTGGAAATCCCCCTCCCATTTAATAATCAACCTCATCTTACAATTTACATTAAAATTCACCAAGAAGCACTTGCAAACCATTCTCAAGCACTCCATTTGGCACCGGTCCTTGTTTAAGGTTGCTTATTATTTGTCTAAAGCACTGCTACTTATTTGTTCTTCATATCATGAACGCTTTGTTTTTGTTTTTTTTTAATCTGCAATTATCATGTGCTTGGTTATCTTTAATTCCATTTGCAAGTATTTACTGGTTATTTTATTGTAATTTGCTTCATCAAAAAACTCCTAAACAACACCCATCCGCATCATACACTTAAAAGAAAAACATCTTTAAAAAACTTGATCCTTAGAAACTCTTTAGGGACTACCCCACATGGCTTTGTTAGGAGTTTGCCTAAACGGAGGAGTCAGGATTAGGTGACAGCACCTAACTCTTTGCTTGCCCCTAAGGGCCGCACCTCTCCCTTCTGTCGGGAGACAGCCATTCGAAAGATTCTCGGCTGACCGTGTGCACATTCGGCGGGCAACAAGTTCCATTTGGATATTATCGCTTCTTTTGGAATTTAATCACACATGCTAGTTGGAGAGGTAACACTTCCAAAATTTCCTTTACAAACCTTTTATTCTCAACCTTTTAATAATGTCCTTACCGATTAGGGTACACTACTATGGGGCCTTTGGTAGGGTCTAACTCATGTCCCATGCCTCTGTCAACAGGATGTCTTGTAGGCATCTCCTGGAACACCGCCTTATACTTCTTATACTTTTGAAGTAACGTATAGAGGTTTGGATTATAATTTTGTGGAAGAGTTGCCTCTATGTAGTGCAAGCAAGTCATGAAAGCAAATTGACCCTTATTTAACAATTTGGACATGTGTTTGGAGTTCATCTAGAAAAATGTCATGAGCTAAAATTCATAAGGCCCATCCTAGTTGTGATCTTCTCTTTGAGTTAATGCATTGTGATCTTCTCTAGGGTTCTAGGCTTTAGCAATCCATCTTTCTCCCCAAGGATGAGCTAGATGTCATAGACTCATAGCGCCACCTCCAATTTACTCTCTTGGTTATACATGTTTTGCTCAAAATATTCACTGGGTCGTTCATTAGTTGCACCTCGAATGTGAGCTTGACTAGGCATAGCCACATAACCAAGTATGCAATTCCACTTTGTTGCCTAGGTTGTATTGCAAGTTATTCATGTAGAGGTTGTAAGTGGGTCTATGCGAGTACAATGGTGGTAGTGATCTCGAAGGGGTGTTACCCTTGATTCCCCAAAGGTTTAGCTCCTCTTCTTCCTCTTGAAAGTTCAGGCTGCAAAAAGAAGTGTTAGGGTCTGTGGGTCCCTTTCCTTGTAACAATGTCCTCATCTCATCTGCAATCTCATGAAGGCTTCATCCAACTCTACCTTAGTCACAAAATCTTGGGGTCCAGTCCTTGGTATTTTTTTCTTTTCCGCTCTTTTTTTGAGAATGAAACACAAGATCAAAAATCAACTGAGCTATGATACCAACTTGCAAATGTCCTATTAATTAAATGGGACCACCTCTATGGAAAAATGGACAATGAAATAAAATTACTAAAAATAAGAAAGAAACAATGGGGGCCCTGCACACACAAAGGTAGATTACATTTGCAAATCTGAGTAATGGATGAAGAATCTACAGTAAACACCAAAAGATGGTTGATTTGTATTGATAATCATAAAATGATGAAGATTCATATGAGGGGGGAGAAAACCCTATTTATATCCATAGAGATGGATAGCCCTAAGAAATCCCTAACTAAGTCACTAATAGAATCATTAGGCCCTTACTATACTAAAGTGGCATTTTCACATATATAACACTAATACAAAATCATGAGCTTATACAAAAAACGTCTCATGTACAGAAAACCTAACACCTAATATGGATCTTGTGGTTAGGTACACAACATATTCTTTGTGAGGCACCATTAAATCAAGGACTTTACAATGTTTACACCTTTCGACTATAAAGTAAATGCATGGGTTTTGAATTCGACCAGCCATGTCATCCAATTTTAAGAAACTGTTGTGTGCGAAAATTCTATCATCGCATCATAAGCCTTGTAAGTATTGCTAAAGCTAAGATTAGTGTTGTTTTCTAACATCACTAATTCTCATTTATTCTGTAATTGAGATAAGATTTATGTTGTGCATGCACCATCTTTATTATTTCATCTTGTATTTTGAGTGTTCGTATTTATAATTTTGAAAACTCTGCCCCCCAATTTTGAAACACTCCCTCCCGATGAAGAGACAATGAGAAGTTCAAATTCCATGGTGACTTGTACCTGGATATATCTTTGGATCTTAGCAATCAGTGGTCAGATTAGTTCAGCTTCACTATATTTTCTTCATGATATGATTGGCTGAAAGCATGTTCATCTGTATTGACCATGTGACCGTGTGTGGAATGTATACAAGGTAGAAGAAACACAATCTGATAAGTAAAAACATCACCAAGTTACTGAAAAAATTCAATGACACTTACTGGATCAACTTGAATTGCTTTACAGTTGTGACGATCTGTACCACAGACTCTGAAAAGTGCAGCACAATCTACCGTATTTGTCTCATCCATTGAATTGTTCTCAACATTGTCTTTTATCTTTCCAATATTCATTCTGCCCTATAAAAGTAAAGGGGAACCAGTCACAACACAATGAATATCAAAGAGTTGCTGCTACAAATACACTTGCAATTGTTTGTACACCTCAAGAGTTTCCCTTTTGTCACTCTAAAAGTCCACAGTACAGAAGCTGAGGTGAAAGGAATAAAACAACATAAGACTGAGTTAAAACTTAGAATGAAGAATATATGGATGTGTTTATCACAAACATTTAGAATGGCCAAGTTTGGAAACAGGGCAATAAACTGGGCTGGCTCTTTTCCTTGAACAAGACGTCCCTACAACACCATTCATTTAATGTTAGAATTTAGTTCCATGCTTAAATTTTTCAATCAAATATTGATAATTAAATACAGTACATAATAATCAGTTTGTAGCTTGCTTATAAAGTACTATTAAAACTAATAGCCACACAACATTATACTGAGGAATACTCACCTGTACAGGCCTGCCTTTCAAAGAAACAGCCATTGAGTTTATCAGTTGACCTGCTGTTGTTTTGTTCTCCTAAACAGAAGGGGGTAAGAGAATTGTCAAGAGTTCTAAAATACATTTATATTGTGAAGTGTTGGCATTAGAAAAAAGTGTAAAATCAAACTTTTTTAAGATGGAACAGTCATAAAAAGGTGAGGCTAGTTATCCTTATCGCCCAATATTCAAAAGCAGGAAAACTAACACAATATATCATTTGATTATTATACCTGAGTACTCTGCTGCCCCAGCCAGAAGCATAGAAAATAATCCTCTCTTCGGTCTCCTCCTGTATGGTAAGTATACAAAATGATATAGCAGTCTTGACTATAAAATTTTCCAACCTCCTCTTTTGGAACAGGAACCTTAGTATTGTTGTTGACTAGCCATACCTGAGGCAATGCACAAATTTATTCCCTCAGCCAATGAATCAGAGTTATCTGAAAATTATCCAATTGCATTAAGAACCTAGCATACTGACATCGGCAACAAAAAAATCAAGAAGCTTTAGCACAAAATTATTTTGAGGAGTGGCAAAAAACAGACCTCTAGTTTCCCATTTTCTTCTAGCAAAGGCGGAACTTCATCTTTCCCTGGAGTTGCCTTCAAGATGCCTTTCATATCGACCCCTTGCTTTTTAATTAGGGCTATTAAGGTGAATTAAAGTGATTCAGATATGAATTCCTCTATAAGTAGCTTTCTAAAAGGCATCTTGCAAAGTACACAATGAGCTCTATTAAGGTCAATTAAAGTGATTCAGAAATAAGCTCCTCTAGAAGTATCTTTCCAAAAGGCATCTTGCAAAGTATACAAAGAAGTTGTGGGAAATAAATATAACTAACATGCCATGTTTTTTAAATATGGTCATAACACAAATATATATCATTTAAAATTCCAATATCTCTATGAAACAGAGAGAGACGGTGAAGTTATTGACTGTTTTATGTTTATGAAATACTGGTATGCATGAGTTAGAAGCAAAGGTTTGTCTGATGATTAGATTGTTTCTTAACAGTATATTTGGTTCAGAAACGTTTCTGATATTCAAAAGGCATCTAAAATACCAATGAAGATGTATTTACAGTGTTAAAATTCCTTTATTTATATATCATTAACTAAATGAGCCACTGCTGCAAGAGCCTTTCACTTACAGGCAACTTTTCCTTTCCCCTCTTCTGAACCAGCAGTTCCAGGACCATGTGGCCAGGATTCAAAATTAGTTTTAAACGACAGTGTCTCAAACCCCTGAATGACTCGTATTATATGTGTATGCTTGGGCCTTTTCTGGCTAGATATGAATTCCTGCAGAAAGAGCAATATAAGATCAGAAATCTTCATTAATTTTTGTCTGTAACATAAAATTTCAACACTTGACTAGATGAAATTAGAGATGTCTTTACCTCTGTAGCTAAGCTTGCAGCTTTTCTATCTTCCAATTGAGTTACTCGACCAACCCAAATATATATCTCTGACCCACAGTCAAGTAGATAACATTTATTTGACTCCAACATTCCCTTAGACAAGGATCCCTCAATGCTCTTTAGCTCACCATCAATAATACTATATAACCAAAGCCCAAGAAAAAAGTTCAGTCACTGTTCACATTATTTTCCTGTCGAAAATTCTTAAAAAACAATTCAATTACACAAAAAATACCATATGTTCATTTCCTTTGCATTTTTAACTGATCACCTCTAAACATATAAAAGGGGCGGCTTAGCCCAAGGGTTTAGCTCAACAAGTAGTCATCGATGTCGTTGGGCATTTGGCTAGTTTCATGACAACAGGTCACTGATTCAAATCCCCTTGGTTAGGTGCACTAGTCTATACCAACGGGTTTATTAGGGATTCCATCCATTAATGTGGGGAAGCATCCCTTGGGTTTTCCTGTG
The DNA here is from genome assembly GCA_001517045.1 of Pseudotsuga menziesii. Classification (NCBI taxonomy): domain Eukaryota; kingdom Viridiplantae; phylum Streptophyta; class Pinopsida; order Pinales; family Pinaceae; genus Pseudotsuga; species Pseudotsuga menziesii. The sequence goes on along the minus strand of LPNX011214450.1, from coordinate 177,648 downwards.
AGGTTTTCCTTGGAAAATAAATAAAAGGGGCAGCTTCTTAACTCAATAAGAATAGAGCATAACCTTGCATGTTGGGCATTTCTTTCAGCATGGTACTATAGATTGCAAATATATAATTATTATAAAAAAAAATTTGCTGGTTTCAAAGAATGGATAGTAGCAAACTAGGGTAAACCTAACACAAAAGTGAAAACTAGAAAATAACAGATATAGAGTTATCCAATTTCTCTAGTGTAAGAGGCAATTGAAGAAAACGAAAAGCAGGTTGCACAATCATTTCAATTATGAGAATATGAGAGCTCACATGTAAAGCTTTCCAGGAATTGGCTCCAACTGTAGATCATCTTCATTGTTACTCTTCTTACCAATTGGAGCAAAACCACCAAAGAAAGCCCAAAACTCCCCCGAGTCAACTTCTGATCCAAGCTTTCCATCCTCTTTTATTACAAAACAAGAATGTATGGTAAATGAAATGTGTTTGTAAATACAATCTAGAATCTAAAAGAGAATTTGAATACTTAATTTTAATGAATGACTTAAATATCACAAAATATGTGAAGAGCTTACCAATCACTGCAACTTCGCATTTTCCTTCATGATACTTATCCTTGATGTATTGGACCACATCCAAGGCCTTTGCCCTTTCTTGAATATTGGATGTTGCCCCATTAAACTGGTAGATCTTTGACTCAGTGTCAAGCACAAAAACATCATCATGATTCAAAGAAGAACGAGAAAAAGGGACCTGCATTATCAAAAAGAGAATCAGAATTATGATTCCCAACTGCATAAGAGGAGAGAACAGATGCCTGATTTTTACTTGGAGGTGAAGTACATATCTGGAGCAGATTCTTCAATAACACTTCTGTCTTTTTCATGATCACAAGTCTAAAATAAAATAGTTCCTGTTAGGCCCCTTTTAGAACCTAAAAGAGGGTATTGGTCTTAAAGTTCAATGGAAGTTCCTTAAGTAGGAATTTTTCACCTTTAGCACATTAAGAGGAGTTCTACAAAGTTAAAAAGTTATCAACCTTTTCAGGTACTTGTTGCACTCACCTGCTTGACATGTACAACCCGCCTTCCTTTACATAAATATAGACCTGGCTGAAATTTTGTGGTGTCTGTCCCTGTATCTCCAGAAGCCATAGATCCTTCCAAAGGTATAAAGCATGGCTTGAAATATGACAAAAATTTATCTGTTTCATGGCCATGCAATTCCCTATATTGCACTGTACGCCCCCCCAGAGATGCATCAAGCTCAATAGCCTTTATTGAAGCTGCTCCAGCTTCATCCTATGAATAATAACATCACACTTTTAATAAGAAGACCATTACTGGGAAATGATCAGAAATCCTGCTCATATCCCCAAGATGCAGTAATATGCACTTATGTAACTTACCTGGCTAGTGTCATTCCCAATCCAGGAGTGTATGTCATAATGACGAGCCCCACTTATTGTTGAACTTGTCTGTCATGCATGGTTCCGACAAAAGTAATTCAGCTCTTTAATAAACCCACACAAGTATTCCAATTATGTAATACGAGAGTGACAGTATATTGATAAGAATTAAGGTATTACACTCTTATTCTATTAAGATAAGAGGAGGAATTACATAGTAATTGAGGCAGTTTCTAGGAAAATCACCTGATCTCTTAACTTACCTGCAAAACTACGTAAGAATCTCTGGAATAAAATTTCCCATGTTCAGATTTTGGTACAGCAACGGGATGTGAATTTTCAATACGCCATATATCCATCCCACTGGAAATGAAGGTCAGGATAAACAAGAAGAAAAATTCGATTGTAGTCTTAGATTGCAAACGGATGTCCTAGCCATGGGATGAATTTGATATGAGTCAAAACCTACTGACTGAGATACTAAATTGGACATATAATTTATATACTCAAGAAGAATGAAGCATTACTTCAGACTCCAAAAAATATAGTGTACCTTTTCGGTAATTTTACTAGATTATAATTATCAAGCAAGAATTTTCTAGGCTCATAACCTATCAGAGAATGCAAAATGTAGGCATAATGATAAACTGATACAAAGGATACGCTTTCTGACCAACTCCTTGAAATGCAGGATCCACATTTTTCATAGACACAGCCATTGCTGGTTTCTTTAAGTTCTGCTTCAATTGAAGTGAAAAATGTCTCCCCTGCTTCCACTTCAAGGCTTCCTGTCTCAAAAGCAACTTTGCAGCTTTAGTAACAAACTATATCAGCACAGATAGGAAATGTAAGGGACTTCGAGTTGAGAAGAAAAGTACAGTTAGTTTTGAGAAAATATGTTTCATGGTATCAAGATATGTATAAGGATTACCAATGTTTAAGGAAAAAGATGTCTTTCTGTTCTGAAGTAATATACACTACTAGTCAGATAAGGCATATATCAATTAAAAGAAAACAGTAAAGCAATTACTATAAAGTGTCTAATTCTCCTCATGGAAGCATGAGTATACTTATTGTATATTCAGTTGTTTGCATGTGTCCCTTCCACCTCTCAAATACAGCAATTGCTACTTTATCAATTTACTGGAAAAAGAGGCCAATTTAATAGTTTCACAAATAATTGGTTTTCTTCTTTGACCAAGAAACAAAAGAAACATTATTCAAGTCTGGTTGTGGTAGATGAGCTAACAGAGATGGCTTCTTTCTTCCTTTCTATATGCCCCACAGAACGAAGAATTTTCCTAGGATTCATGATGTTGAAATATTGTTGTGTGCCATAGTTTATATTAAGTAGAAAGAATGTGTTAAGTTTATAAAACTTTAGAAAGGCTTCTTTCAAACCTTTGATAGTGGTCATTGTCCTTAAAATGATGAATACATGTAGAAAGATTTAGACCAATGACAATACTTTAAGGGCTACAGTAGCACCCAAGCAAACTATGTCAGAGTAGAGATTCCCATTAACGCAATGCTCTTATGATAACAAGAAACATTCAGCTATAAACATAGTTGCATCTATACTAATGTCCTCATAAAATTCTTTACTACACTTAGAAGTAGACTTGCAAGTTTCATTATTTCAAGAGTATAAGTATCTTTGGAAATGTGAGAACACATGCAAGAGTAGCTAAGTGAAAGTAACAAAAAATAAAAATATTCTAAGACTGAACCAAGTTATATGTAGATGAAAGAGGTGTTTTTAATCTTTTGGGATGCATATGAAATTCAACATCTATCAAGCCAAGAAATTCATCTAAGAAGATTTGATATGTTATCTCCAAGATGTTGTGTTCCTTTCACAATTGGAAAAATTGACAAGGCAACTTGTTGTCCGCCGAATGCACACCGTCAGCAGAAATCTTTTGCACTACTGTTTCCCTAAGCCGGAAAGGTGTGGCCTTGGGGGCAAGCAAAGAGCCAGGTGTTGTCAACTAATCCCAGCTCCTTCGTTTAGGCTAACTCATAACGAAGCCAAGGGGGGTTATTCGAGTCCAACTAGTTAATATGAACCTACTAGACACTAGTTGTATGTTCTATGGTAATTTCCTAAACCCCGGGATGTTTTAAAAATCTGGAAAAAGAAAAAAAATTTACCGGCGGCGTTGAGTTTTTTAATTTTTATTTGTTGACTATAGGGAATTAATTAAAATTTTCAATTAATTAAACCATTTTGACCATGGTTTAATTGAAAATATTCAATTTGTAATAATTAAGTGGTCCGGGTGGGATTTTGCCAAATAAACATTTATTTTCTAAACCAAAACACTCATTTAACCCCTAGACACACTTATTCTAAGTTTCGGACTATTATTTTTCCTTGAAATTAATATTTTCTCAAAAAACCCAAAAAATGAAAAATATTAATTAAAATAATAAAAAATAATAAATTGGAGAAAATAAAAAATCTCCAAAAAAGGCCAAATTAAATAAAATAAAGGGCTAATTAGCTCGGCTTAATTTATCGGAGATAATTCCAATCAGTATCAATTAGTTCCAGATCAAGTATCGGAGTGCAGCAGTTAAACTCTCAATCAAAAATTTGTCCTCCTTTAGCTGGCAGTTCAATTTGTGAAGTGTTGTTCATCTATTAGTTGGGTCATAAGACCAAGGGGGATTGAGCCACCTCACCCCCCCCCTCATTACTCCAGCACTCAATTACAACTCAGTTCAACTCTGAATCAACTGCTGAAGCTTCAATCAGTCAGGAGTTTCACTCCGGTGTTACTCTTAGTCTGGATTTAGGGTTTTATGCCCTATCTTTCTTTTCTTTTTGTATAAATAAGAGTCTCTTCTTCCCATTTGCATATGGAGAATTTGCAAGAGACCTTTGCCAAAATTGTAATACTCTTATTTGTTTAAAGTGAAATAAAAGCAACTTTGGAGGTCCATGCATGGTTTCTTAGTGTTGTAATTTCATCTTGTATGAGGTGATATCTTTCTTAACCCTACTATCTCTTTTACAATTGCATGTTCATTGCTAACTTAGGAAGGCTATCAATCTAGCACAAAGGTTAACCATTTATCGTCTTTAAGTTGGTTATCTATGCAAGGTCTTTCAAATATCTAAATCGAACAAGACATAGTCAGGAATACTAGTGTTTTTTGGATATTTGTTTGATTTAGTATTCTAGCACTTGATATCTTTTGTCTTTGTGAGAGTTGTGTTTTCAGGGATCACCAAAGGTGGAGAAAGGGTTGAAGTTCAACCAATTCTTCGCAAAACAAGAGCTTTTATCATCTAACAAGCTTTTACCTCCAATTCAAAAAACTTAGCCAATAGGGGATCTCTTCTCTTCCATCACTTTTGAGATTAAAATTCTTTCTTGGTTACTAGATCTACCGTTTTAAAGTTGTGGAAATTTTAAAGAGTCATCTTTCTCTAGGCTTTGAACCTATCAAACTTCTCCTCCTTGGTTTTTGGTTTAGTTTGATCTTTTTTCTCCTTGTATCCCTTCCTTTTTCCTCCTCTTTTACTTCTCTTTCGCTGCCCCATTTTACTGTTTTTTGCCCTCTTCTTCTACCTCTCTTTCGCTTCCCTATTTTACTGTTTTTTTCCCTCTTCTTTTACCTCTCTTTCGTTGCCCTAATTTACTATTTTTTGCCCCCTTCTACCTTTCTTTCGCTGCCCTATTTTACTTTTTTTCCCTCTTCTTTTACCCCTTGTTTGCTGCCCTCTTCCTTACTGTTTTCTGCCATTTCTTTCTTTTATTTTCAGCCTCTTCCTTCACTCTTTTGCAGCCTTCTTTCCTGCTGTTCGCTCCCCCTTTTCCCTATTTTTCTCATTTATTTCAGCCCTCTTTTTGCTCCATTTTACCCTCTTCCTCTTTCCCACTTTGCATGTAAAATTTCACATCTAATTTTACTTCAAAAAAGTCCAAAAAAACTTGCATTTAAAAGTTGTTTTGCATGTAGATTAGTTTACATTTTACATCTAGATTTACTTTGATTTTATTAACGAATAATGGGTGCTTGAGTTGATTTTCTTTTTTTGTAGATATTGAAGAAGAGATCAACCAAAGACAAGTCTAAAGACTTGGAAAGATTGAAGAAAAGGCTCCCAACAAGAAGACAAACCACATCCTTTTTGTAAAAGCCATTAAGGCTTCTTCACTCTTTTATTTTTTCAAAGTTCTCTTCAAGTGTTAAAATCCCCAAGCATTGTAATTTATTAATAAAAAGGCTAGTGGGATCAAGCCTCTCATTTTTCCTACTTCCCCTATTTGGGGGAAGTGTGTCTTGTGTTCTCTTTTCATCTTTACTTAGCTTAGTTCTCTTGTTAGATTTAGTTTTTCATTTCCACTAATTGCTAGTTGTTCATTGAGTAGAACTATTAATTGCTAGATCATATTTTATTACTTGGACTTTACTTAATTGTTGTGTATCTTGCTCTATAATTGTTAATCATAAAAAGAACACAAAGTCTCTTGAACCTATCATAAGACAAGTCAAGAGCACTCTCTGTCGGAGAGCACGTGCATTGCATTCGCATCATAGATTAGATAAGACTCTTGAATCTCACCATAAGGTGGATCAAGAACACTCTCTATTGAAGAGCGTGGTTTGTTAATAAAATTTGCAACATATCATCCCCTAAAATTGGAATTTACCATTTTACAGTGTGTATGCTCTACCCGTTCGGGATACCCAGAAGCATTGTAGCTATTTAATTCACAGATTTAATTCCAACTTCACACTTAATAAAATTTACCACCTCGCATTGAGTGCAATATTCTAAGTGGGGAAATCTTTACTGTGGGCGTTGGTAGCTTTCTTGGTTTCGCAGTGGTTGGAAAGTTATCGAACGCCTCGCTGCAAACCGGAGCGTCCAACATGTCTTCGAACAAGGCCACTTAGAATATTTTCAGTAATTCTCCTCGCCTAATTAACAAGATCATTCATAAACGTACACTAAAATTTGACCAATTACATTTGCAAAACGATCTCACAAACATCAGAGACTTAGATTTTCAGCATCCTGACTCCATTTTAGGAACTGGTCTGTTTATTCTTGCATCATCTTGTTCGGACCATTTGTCCATTTGTTTAAGTTATTTTATAGGTGGATGCCTTAATATCTGTCTCATCATTTATCTCGTGTTTTGCAAATAGCAATGCAGATTGCGTAATTGGTCTTTTTCGTGTATATCAAAACTCCTAAACAACATTAATTCTCACCATTCATCTAAGAACACTTTAAAACAAAAAGCCTTAGACAACCTTTTTAGGGACTACCCCCCTTGGCTTCGCTAGGAGTTAGCCTAAACGGAGAAGCTGGGATCAAGTGACAGCACCTGGCTCTTTGCTTGCCCCCAAGGCAACACCTTTCCCGCTTAGGAAAACAACAGTGCAAAAGATTTCTGCTGACAATGTGCATTCGAAGGACAACACAACTTATAGATTATAATCTCTGCACATGTTAAGATGGACTTAGCTTTCCATGTTATCTATTCAACAAAGACATTAGCCATAATTGGGAATGCAAAATGGAGCAAATAGAAAATGACCCAATCAATGATTTTATTGAGACATAATCAGTCTTAGAAAAGATAAATTATTTTCTTACTTGAATGAAAATGTCAAACCTCCCAACTAACAAAGCCACTTGGAAAAAAACCTTCTTTGTCCTTGGAAGTGTGGAAATTTTGACAATCTGTGCTTAATACAAATTCAGAAATTTCACCTCAATACTTGAGGTTCCCCAGATCTATTTCCAGTGAGATTTCAGAATTAATTATAGCAGCATATATTTCGCTTCTGTCCATCCAAAATCACTAGGCATCCAAGAAAACAAACACCGAAACAATGTACTTCAAGTAGAGAAGATTCACAGACTTAAGGGCTCAATGGCATTCACAATTCAGATCTGGAAAATACTTTATGACAGCCCTAAATATGCCCCTTTAGTTCCTTCTTAGTTTGTTAAACCACTTAACAAATATGCTAACTGTTCATGATAAATCACCATACCAAACAACTCTAGAAACTACTCTTTAACATGAGAAACAAAAGTCTGATTTTTAAATCTACAATCCACACTATTTGGACAGCAAAGGTACACTTCATCTTAACATAATGAAGATACAAGTATACACCATCAGCTCATCACAAGCTGGTACAACATGACCCATCTGCATATCACAAGCTAGGACTCTCCAATTGCATCCAAACCCTAGCTAGGACCTTTTCCATCAACAACTAACCCTAACCAGCAATCATAGCCTAGCAAGGCATCAAACCAAGCTACTCCTAGTTACTCCAAAAGCTCAACAACAATATAGTGTCTACACCAACAAGTCCACCCTTGACCTCTGATTTGCATCATGTAAGTTCTTAGTCTTCTTCACTCCTCTAGAAGCTCAAGTCTTACTCTAGGGTTTACATATTCAAATCCAAAGCCTTCTTACATCACACAAGTACAAAGGCTACAAGAAAAACCCTATTGCTAGCCTTCCAAGCTTCTTGTTCATTCTAGGGTCTGCATCCTACAAACCCTAGGTCTTCTTCTCTTGCACTGAATTAGAACTAGGATGTCTAGATAATGCTACAATCAAATATCAAGAAAAAATCAACATAAGCTCAAGGTTTTCTTCAAGCTAAGCATCACACCAAGCTCCAAGAATTCTCTACTCCTCTAGCACTCCATGTTTCTTCTCTAGGGTTTACATCACACAAACCCTAGGTCTTCTTATCTTGCATCACAAAAGTGCTAAGACCTAAGCTCATCTCTACAAGAATTCACCGGGACAATTAGAAAGACAGATTAAATAAACTAAGATAATTTTATTAATGTCCAACAAATGACCACAAAAGTAGGTCAATGGGATTGTGCAGTACCATGATAACAATACAAAGTGGGAGTGTAAAAGTAGCTCCTATAAACAACTAAAAGAAGAACTCAACCAAACCCTGGCTCTATAAATGGAGAGTTGATCCAAGAAAGGAGAGTGGTTCTGAGAATGGTTATGCAAAAATGGTGAAACTAACACTGTCATGGGTTGCTGGAAGCACTAGAAACATTGGAAGCATTGGGAACGTCTCTCCTACCATTCGAGACCGACTGAAGGAAGCTCAAAAGAGTACTCTATCTGGAGGAAGAGTTAGAAGAGGAACTGCAATGGGTAGTGTGTCGCTGCATGGAGGGGGGTGCTTGATATTGCATCCTAGAAGAAGTCATCTAGCTTCCAGGATGGGGCCAAGACTGTCCTCGTCGTTAGTGTCGGGAAAAGGTAGAGGTGGACTACTATGTTCTAACTGAGCGATCAAGGTTTGTGCCACCATCTGTCTATCTCATGATGCCCCTTGAGGAAGGAAGCACCAGAAAGAAGGAACCGATACTTTGGGTGGAGTCTGGTCTTGACTAGGAATGTCATTGGAAGGTGGAGCGAAGCTAGAGGGCCTCCTGCAAGTATAAAGAATCAAGTCAAAGTATGGAGATCTGTGAGGTCCCTGAAAAGACAATGAAACCGCTTGCGGATCTCGTAGTAAATAAGACACCAAAAGAATAAGGCCATCTTGGGACGTAACCCCAAATCCAAGAAGTGTGTAACATATAAGGCCATCTTGGGACGTAACCCTCCCAGAGAGTTGATCCAAGAAACCTGCACAAACCGTCTATAAATGTCATATCTAGTGATTACATAAAACACCTACCTAGTAGGATGAAAGCAGCCAAGCGCATCCAAGGAATACCCAAAAGGAGGAAGTCGATCCATCCCAATACTGACAGATGCTAAAAGTTTCGTAACACCCGCAAGCGAACATTTAGAGCGACCTGAAGGGTTGGTTGAGGTGATAGTCTCTGAAGAGAGATAGGCCAAGTATGGGTACTGATCATTCCCCTTCACCATGTCAACAAAGCTCCGAAGGAGATGTCAGAGAGCGACAAGACTCAACATAGCCTCAAGCTGAAAAGGTTGAGCACCAAAATATGTAAGCACAATGGGATCTGTTTGCATCTAATGATGTGACAGAGGAGGAAGATCTGCACTCTCTCTATTGAGGCCCAATCACAATCAAGTAGGCATGGCCCCCACACGTTAGAGCCATAGAGGACTGTGGATCGGATGAGAGTATCCATCAGAGACATCTTGGATGAGATGTCCCAAAAATTGTGTCTAAAGTATTGTTTCTCTAGAAGGGCTAGGGATCCATATCCTTTATTAACTCAAGGTTGAAGAGCATGTCGCAGGTTGAAATGAGGTCCTGTGAACTTGTTGTCCACCGATTGCGCACCAACAGTAGAAATCTTCCGAAAGCTGTCTCCTCACTTGAGAAAGTGGGAGAGGTGTGACCTTGGGAGCAAGCACAGAGCCAAGTACTGTCATCTACTCCTAGCTCCTCTGTTTAGGCTAACTCCTAACGAAACCAAGGGGGGTAGTCCCTAACAAAGAGTTTTCTATGGCTCAATGTTTAAGTTAAGTTTTGATGTTTGGATGCGGATGGGTGTTGTTTAAGAGTTATTGTGATGAAAGATGATTAAAATATTATGAATTTCGAACACAAGACAAAAGCAATCCACGTTGTTGTACTGGATTAAAAGATGAACAGTATATCAAGACTTGTGAGATAAAGATGCATTCACAGATAAAGATTTTGAACTAAGGACAAATGATCTAGATGTAACAATCACGCATAAATTAATAGACCAATGCCTTATGGAGTCGAAGCTCTGCAATGCTTAAAGAAATAAAATCAAGTCTTGAAATAAAGCTAGTGGATGTTATGCGAGTGCTCTTGGTATATTTTAAGTGTTTTTAAATGATCTTGTTTAGGGCTTCAACGAAGGGTATCACAAGATCAGCCGAGAAAATCTTCCAAGTTAATCCGTTGGAGACATGACGGCCCGCCCAGTATCTCAGGCTGGTATCGCGAAGATTGACCAGCTAGCTGAGACTCTAGAAAACGGGGAGTTCCAGCGCCTTTACTAGGAATGACTTAGGAAATTTTCTACAACACCAGTGCGTTGGTTATGGGGAAATTTTTTATTAAGATGAGTCTTGTAAAATTAACAATCCAATGCTGTTTCTGGGTACTCCAATTTTTAGGTCGGTCAGAGCATACTCCGGCAAGGAAACAACAAGATTAATTAATTAGCGGAGAAATGTGAGTTGCAAAATTTTATTAAGTAAATTGATTAAAACCCTCCGACAGAAAGCGCTCTTGACTTTGTCTTATGACAAAAGTTCAAGAGACTTAGCTAAGCTATATGCTTGATGCAAGGATATGCAGTGGGAATGCTCTCCGATAGAGAGTGATCTTGACTTGGATTACGGCAAGTTCAAGAGACTTTAGCGATTAATTAATTAACTTGTAAAACAGTAAAAAAGACTAATCTACCCAAGAATCTCTTTCAGGTTTTTAGGCCCTAATCAGGAGAGCATGGGGGGTAAGTAAAAATCAAAATAAAAGACAACTCTCCGATAGAGAGCACTCTTGATCCACAAAGTGAAATTCAAGAGATTTCTATTTTAAACAGTTGATTTACTTATTGAAAGATAAACATTTAAAAGATGAAGTAATCAACTTAGTAATAAAGCAAAATGAGCTAATCTAGCAATTAGTATTCTAACAAAGATAACGAAATTATTCTAAGCAAAAGCACATCTAATCTAAGCACATAAAAAAGATAAGAACACCACAAACCTCCCCAAATGGGGAAGGTTGAGAGTGGGGGCTTAAAAACCCCACTCAAACAAAGAGATAAACTTTATTGAGATTTACAATTTGCCTTAGGATTTCAACCCTTGAAAGGACTTTTGAAATAAAGCATGAAACTTTTTTAATGGACTTTATGTAAAAAGGAGAGTGACTTAAATTTTTATTGAAAACCTTTTTTTCAAACTTGCCAAAAGGAAAAAAAAGAAGAAGATAGAAAAGAGCAAAGAGAGGGCAAAAGAGGGTTGAAACAAAAGAGAAAAGAGGGAAAAAAGGGGGAAACAAAAACAGGAAATTGAGTGCCAAAGATGGGAAGAATAGGGCAGTGAACTAAACAATCAATGAGCTGCAAAAAATGGTAAAAACGGGACAGCGATAAGAGAGAAAAGTGGCTGCAATAAAAATGAAAAAGAGGGCAGCGAAGAAAACCAAGAAGAAAAACACACAATAAGGCGGAAGGAGGCCAAATCCAACCTAGAAGAAGGGGGGAAAATCAATCAATAATCAACAAAAGGTGGGATCAACCTCCGAACAAGGTGACCACTAGAAGCACTAGTCCCAAAACCGTCCAGACTAGTTGGATGTACGCAAGGATGCTAGTGGGGAAAGAGAAGTAGCCACAAAATTATGTGGCACTTGGGATCAAATCCCAAGCTTACTTTCTCAGGTCAAAACGAACATATGACACATATAAATATTGAGAAGAGAGAAACTTGAATCCAATTTGAGAAAAGTAACCGGAAAGAACTTCTTTTACTTTATGGGTGAGGCAAAGAAACTTTATGCTTCTCGATTTTCTTGAAAGAAAATGACTCCTTGTGGAACCTGCAGAATGAATGTTAACCATAAAAAAGCCCCTGTATATCAGATGATACCTGAAAGCACAAAACCTCAAGAGAAAAGCATGGATTATACAATATAGTGCTAGATTGTTAGCCTTCAACAATTATACAACCAAATGCTTAAGAATCAAGAAAGAATGTAGCAAAGAAAGGTATCACCTCACACGATGAATCATGACCAACATAGAGCTTCCGCTTTGACCTCCAAAGTCATCAACTTTATTAAATCTTAAGCAAAATATTACAATAGAAATTCTCCAGAGTTTCTATGCCAAAAATGTCTTTTACAATAGAGCTAAAGGATCCTCTATTTATACAAAAAGGAAAGAAAATAGGGCTCAAAACCCTAAATCCGGACTAAGAGTAACACCGGAGTAATTGAATGAGATCAGCATGATGATTTGGAGTTGAACTGAGCTGCAAGTGAGTTGTAACTGAGTGCTGGAGTAATGAGGGTGGGTGAGGTGGCTCATCCTCCCTCGTAATGATCACCCAACCAATAGATAACCCACACTTCAACCAAAAATGAATTTAACCAAAGAGGGCAAATTTCTGACTGATAGTTCAACTGCTTCACTCCGATACTTGCTCTGAAACTGACCGATATTGATTGGAATCATCATAAATGCTCCGTGCCATGTCATTTAGCCTTTTATTTTATTCAATTTGGTTTATTTTGGAGAGTTTTTTATTTTCTCCAGAATATTCATTTTTAATATTTTAATTAATAATTTCTCTGTAAATGACTTTTTTGAGAAATTATTAATTATGAGGCTGAATGAACTTTTGAAACTTGGAGATAGTTGGTCGGTTGATCATGAATGATTTTTGGCTTAAGGTTAGAGCCTTCAGTGACAATCACTGAATTGGGGTTCCGGATGACTAACTAATTACAAAATTAATTTTTCCATTTAAATTATGGACAAATTTAATTAAAAACTTAGGAACAATTAAAAAATTAAAAATCCAAAATTTGACGCGTCCGGTAAAAAAATTTCAAAAATTTTTCTGGGGGTCTTAGTGACTTAGGACATGACCATAGTCTATTCTAATAATGTCTAGTAGGTTTATACATACTCAGTTGGGCTCTAATAACCCCCCAAGGCCCATAATTCAAGATTGGGCGTTCCAGCTTTGGAGGAAGTGGGAGAAAACCTCGTCGATTATACTCGGCTATAGGCAAAGCATAATTGACAAGGGCAAAATACTCCCTAGAATACCTTAGTTGAAATTCTACGTCTTAGGAGACCGAAGCACTCAAAACACCCTACTAGCACATATTATTACAAACCCCGTGGGGCCATGGTCATAAATACTGAAAACAAAAACTGACTAGCCAAAACTAGCTAGGCACAAATGGCAGATCATCTGATACACTGGAACACAAACATTTATCATGTTTGTTAGATGGCGGCTCCTCAAGTAATCCAACTATGGTACAAATAAGTTGGTAACAGAACTAAAACCCCAAATAGGTATAGTATCTAGTGATATCGACCTCCTTTCCTCTAAAGAAGAAATGAAGAGAAGTGAGTAGCCTTTTTGATCCGTTGAAGATCATAACCTTGGTTTTACCCAAGTTAACCATCTACTGATGAAGATCACAAAAGAAGGCTAAGGAATTTAACTCTCTGCAAACCCTGTTGAATTATTGTAACTTTGAAGTGTATTTACTTATTATCCCCGATGTTCCTATCGAGAGAATCATTTGTATTTCATTATACCCTGATGTTCCTATCAGGAGAATTACTAAGAGTCATGAGGAAATTCCCTCTGTTGTAAGTCGAGTCATTAGCACCCTAGTTAATATAATATTAAGTTGTTTGTGTCCTCCTAGAGAAGTCGGCCCAATCAATTTTAGTGGGGCCGACTTGGTGGAGTGAATTGTCAAGTGAACGAAAGAATATAAATAGAAGTGAGGCTCTCCTCATTTCTACACACACACACTCACTTGTGTAGCGCATAAGAGAGAGAGATAGTTGTAGTTACAAGGAGGAGAAAGATCAGCATGGAGTTTTATCTTTTATCTTTTGATCATCTATATTGAGGAAGCTTTTGCTGGGTTTTTTCCATTAGGGTTTTCCTAAGGTAAATCTGTGTTGATCTTATGATACTGTTTCTTTCAATGATCCTGTCTATATGCTTTTGTTATGAAATTGAAATTGAATGCTCATAATCTAGCTAAGCGTATGGAATCTTAACATGGTATCAGATCTAACCTGAATAGGACAGGCTTTCACATGGTGAAAAAGCCCTCTCTCTCCCCGACAAGAAACTAGGGTTTTGGGAAAATTTTGAGTTTTGAAGAACTGATTGCATGGAAAGTTGCGCCCTCCTAGAGCGCATCTTTTGAGCCTAGGATCGAAGTTTTTGGAGGAGCATATCTCCCGAAAAGTCAAACCCTAGTTTGACAATGCACCAAAAAACTGAAGAAATCCAGTGAACCAGAAAATTGCTAGAAGCTGCAATGTTGAATCTCGCAAGTCATATTTGAAAGGTGAAGACTTGAGATCTCCAGAAACCAAGCACACCATTCAACTCGCCTCAGTTAAGCGCATCTCCTGGTAAGTTCAGTTTCTCATTTCTCAAAATTTCATTTTTCAGTGATCTCCTGACAAAATGGTCCCAAGCACCAAGCTTAAGGACAATCTAGAAGGAATAGAGAATTACAGAGCATGGAAATACAGAATTGGTCTCATTCTCAAGGAGAATGATCTTAAGAAATATATCAAGGATGAAGTTGCAGAACCTGAAGAGGCTGAAGCTAAGGAGAAGCACATAAATGATCTGATTAGGGCACAAAGAATTATTGTTGATTCCATCAAGGATCACTTGATCTCTCAAGTGTCATCCAAGAAGACTCCGAAAGAAATGTATGATTCCCTATGCAGAATGTATGAAGGAAGAAACATCAACAGAAAGATGAATCTAAGAGCTCAATTGAAGAGCACCAAGATGAGTCATGGAGAATCCATCCAGGACTACTTCACAAGGGTCTCCCAATTCAAGGAACAACTAGAAGCCATTGGAGACAAACTTGATGAAGATGAATTGGTTATGACTTCTCTCTATGGTCTCACTAGACCCTGGGAGTCATTCATCCAGATGATGTGTACCAGGAAGGAAAACATGAAGTTTGATGTTGTATGGGAAGATTGTATTCAAGAGGAGACTAGAGTGGCAAATAGAGAAGCTCTACTAAAGAAGGATTATCAAGCCCTAGCCACCCATACAAAGAGAAGAAGAAGTCAACCAAACTTCAAGAAGGGAAACCACAAGGAGTCTCAACCTCCCAGAAGGTTCCAGAAAACAAGAGAAAGTCTCTCCAATAAGGACTAGTCCAGCTTTCAATGTTTTCATTGTGACAAGATAGGACACATTGCCAGAAATTTTCCTCTTAAGCGACAAGAATACAAGAAGAGGAACAACAACAACAAAAGACATCATGCACATCTAGCTGAAGATGAGGATGATGAAGAAGAAGAGGGAGGACCTCCAAGAAAGCAAGCAAGAGAAAAAGATGCAAAAGAGTATGTACTATAGTAGGAGATGACTATCAATATCCAATCAAAGGAATTGGTGAAGCAAGCTACAAGCTTGATTCAGGAAATCCCCTGAAGATGAAGGAAGTCTTATATGTACCAGGTCTAAAGAAGAATTTACTTTCTATCTCAGCTTTAGATAAGAAACGATTCAGAGTTGCATTCATAGATGGCCAAGTACTCATGTGGCCCAAAGGAAAGTCAATTGAAGATGCAGTTGTCATCAATGAAGAAGGAGGCATGTATAAGCTCAAGGGACATGCAAAAACAACCCTTGTTCAAGAGTCCAGTAACCCTAATGAACTGTGGCATAGAAGGCTTTCCCACATCAATTATAAAGCACTACCTCATGTGAACAAAGTAGTGACGGAATTACCATACTTGAAGATCAACCATGAAGGCATTTGCAAAGGATGTGCGAAAGGGAAGAATATCAAAAATCCATTTCCGAAGAGTGAAACAAAAACTAAAGGTACATTGGAATTGATTCATTCAGATGTGTGTGGTCCAATGTCCTCCACATCTTTGAGTGGTTTTGAATATTATATTACATTTATTGATGACTATTCAAGAAAGACTTGGATATACTTCTTGAAAGCAAAGAGCGAGGTGTTTGAGAAATTCAAGGAATTCAAAGCCTTGATAGAGAATATTTCGGACAAACGAATCAAGACACTCCGATCAGACAATGGCGGAGAATATACTTCAAAAGAGTTTGAAGCCTTTTGTAAAGATGCTGGAATCAAGAGGGAACTAACTACTCCCTACAATCATCAACAAAATGGTGTTGCGGAAAGAAAGAATAGAACTATCATGGAGGCAGTGAAGACAATGATATATGATCAAGATCTTGCAATGCATCTATGGGCAGAAGCAGCAAGAACTGTTGTCTATGTACAGAATAGAATATCTCACAGTGCTCTTGAATTCAAGACTCCAGAAGAGATGTTCATGGGAAAGAAACCTGAGGTAAGTAACCTCAAGATATTTGGTTGTCCAGTATATGTTCATATACTGAAGGAGAAAAGAACCAAGTTGGACCCTTCCGGAAAGAAGGGGATATTTGTTGGATACTGTGAAGTATCCAAGGCATTCAGAATTTACATTCCTGGATTCCATCACATGGAAATTAGTAGAGATGTAACATTCAATGAAGAAGCAGCTCTCAAGAGATCCATAAAATGTCAACATGAAGAAGTTTATGAGGAAGATGCACCTCCCAGAAATGTAGAGGTTACATTCCTCCCTGACGATGAAGCACCTGAAGATCATGATATGACAGAACCACAAGAACCCCCTACAATGGAAATATCACGGAAGAGAAATCCTACTTGGGAAACATAAATTATACAAGAAGCAGAAAGATATGGAGCTCCTTAAGGCTCAACAAGGATAAGCAAGAAACCCAAGACATTTTCCAACTATGTAGCTTTGATGTGTGATCTTGTAGATCAAGAACCTACAAACTATGAAGAAGCTGTACAGAAGAAAGAATGGGTAGAAGCAATGACGGAAGAGTACCAGTCAATAATGAAGAATGATGTCTGGGATATAGTTCCCAAACCAAAAGGCAAGAGTGTAGTATCCTCCAAATGGATCTACAAAATAAAACATGCAGCTGACGGAAGTATAGAGAAGTACAAGGCAGGATTTGTGGCTAGAGGTTTCTCTCAGAAAGAGGGAATTGATTATGAAGAAACATTTGCACCAATAGCATGGTATACTTCGATTAGAGCTATCATGGCACTTGCATCCACAATGAAGTGGGACTTACACCAGATGGATGTGAAGACAGCCTTCCTGAATGGTGTGATTGAAGAAGTATACATAGAACATCCGCTATCATGGCACTTGCATCCACGATGAAGTGGGACTTACACCAGATGGATGTGAAGACAACCTTCCTGAATGGTGTGATTGAAGAAGTATACATAGAACATCCACAAGGATTTGAAGTTGAAGACAGACGGACTCACGTATGCAAGTTGAAGAAGGCCCTGTACGATCTGAAGCAAGCTCCTAGAGCTTGGTATGGAAGGATGGATAGTTTCTTGACGAGCTTGGACTTTACCAAGAGTAAAGCCGATCCTAACCTTTACTTCAAGGTTATAGAAGATGGACCTATCATACTATTACTGAATGTGGATGATCTATTTCTGACAGGGAACAAGAAACAAATTGTGGAATGCAAGAAGAAGCTCGATGAAGAATTTGAGATGAAAGACCTTGGATTAATGCATTATTTCCTAAGTCTGGAGGTATGGCAGAACTAATCTTTCTCAACCAAGGAAAGTATGCGGTGGAAATCTTGAAAAGATTTGATATGTTGGAATGTAAAGCCATGGCTACACCCATGGATACCAACCTGAAGTTGTTGGCTGATGAATCATCAAAATTGGTGGATGTGACTCAATACAGACATTATTGGGTCGTTGATGTATCTAACAAATACCAGACCAGACATTTCTTTTGTTGTGAACACCTTGAGTCAGTATCTAGTTCAACCTAGACGTGTTCACTTGATAGCTGCAAAACATGTGATGAGATATCTGAAAGGGACTATAGACTTTGGTCTATACTATGATGGAAACCATGATTACAGATTGTATGGCTATACAGATGTAGATTGGGCTAGAAGTGTCTCAGATAGAAGAAGCACATCAGGTGGATGTTATAATCTGGGGTCTGTTATGATTTCATGGTTTAGCAGAAAATAGTCCAACACGGCTGAAGCAGAATATATAGCAGCTTTCTCTGCTAGTTGTGAAAGCCATATGGCTTCAGAAGCTAATGTTAGGGTTATTCAACCTGGAGTTGGATACCACCATGATTCTATGTGATAACCAAAGTTGTATAAAGATGACGGAGAACCCAGTGTTCCACGATAGGTTGAAGCACATAGAAATCTGATATTTCTACATTCGAGATATGATGCAGAAGGGAGCCATAAAGCTCCAGTATGTGAGTACTGATGAACAAGTTGTTGATGTGTTGACGAAGCCTTTGTCTCGAGTAAAGTTCGAATACTTTCGAGACAAGCTTGGTGTTGTTCAGAAAGACCTTCCCCGAAAGGGGGAGTAGTGATGTTGCAGTGGGAGTGTATCATCCCTGGACATTTGTCCTAAAGTAATCCGTAGACTTATGTCTCCGAGAAATAAGAAGGATTGTATCATCCCTGAATTCGTGTTCAGAACGGATCTAGTTACTTCAGTCCTCGAGAATGTGGTGGGACTGTATCATCCCTGAACTCTTGTTCAGAACGGATCCAGTGACTTCGGTCCTCGAGAATGTGGTGGGATTGTATCATCCTTGAACTCTTGTTCAAAATGGATCCGGTGACTTCGGTCCTCGAGAATGTGGTGGGATTGTATCATCCTTGAACTCTTGTTCAAAACAGATCTGGTGACTTCGATCCTCGAGAATGTGGTGGGATTGTATCATCCCTGAACTCTTGTTCAGAATGGATCCGGTGACTTTGGTCCTCGAGAATGTGGTAGGATTGCATCATCCTTGGACTTAGTCCTAAAGTGATGGGGAGTGATTATCCTGTAATTGTATCCAATAACTTCGGTTGTCGAGAATGTGGTAGGATTGCATCATCCCTGGACTTAAGTCCAAAAGTGATCCGAAGACATTCGTCTTCGTATTGTGGATTGCAGGTTGTTGCTGATGATGATGATGTTCCTAATCGAAAGATTAGAGTATGATGATGATGATGCTACTGATCGAAAGATCAGATTATGATGACGATAATGATGTTACTGATTGAAAGATCAGAGTGTGATAATGATGTTGCTTAGAGAATTGCTACTGATGATGATGATGATCAAAAGGTCGAAGTATTATTGATGATGATGCTGCTGATTGATGAAGACTAAAATGCTAATGATGATGTTGCTACTGCTGAAGTTGAAGATGAAGACTATATGTCAAAGATGTTGAAAAAGCTTCCTATGATTTATAGATGTATCACCCTGATGATGTTGAAGATGATCTCTCTCCTTCTCCTGTTGTTGTTGTTGATGTTGTTGTAGAATACCCTTCTCGTTAAGGGGGAGTGTTGAATTATTGTAACTTTGAAATGTATTTACTTATTATCCTCGATGTTCCTATCGGGAAAATCATTTGTATTTCATTATACCCCGATGTTCCTATCGCAAGAATTACTAAGAGTCATGAGGAAATTCCCTCCGTTGTAAGTCGGGTCATTAGCACCCTAGTTAATATAATATTAAGTTGTTTGTGTCCTCCTAGAGAAGTCGACCCAATCAATTTTAGTGGGGCCGACTTGGTGGAGTGAATTGTCAAGTGAACGAAAGAATATAAATAGAAGTGAGGCTCTCCTCATTTCTACACACACACTCACTTGTGTAGCGCATATGAGAGAGAGATAGTTGTAGCTGCAAGGAGGAGAAAGATCAGTCTGGGGTTTTATCTTTTATCTTTTGATCATCTATATTGAGGAAGCTTTTGCTTGGTTTTTCCCATTAGGGTTTTTCCAAGGTACATTTGTGTTGATCTTGTGATACTGTTTCTTTCAGTGATCCTATCTATATGCTTTTGTTATGAAATTGAAATTGAATGCTGATAATCTAGCTAAGCATATGGAATCTTAACAAACCCTTCGAAGATGAGGCCAAGAGGACCATGTCATCAACGAGGAGAAGAATAGAGATCAAGACATAGTGGAGAAGGCACCCGTTGCCATCTTGAAAGTGCTCCTGTAAGAGACTTTAACTCATTGATGTAAATACCAAATAGAGTGGGGGAGAGTGGACACCCCTGCTTAACCCCAATGGTACTCCTGATGAAATCTAAAATCTCGTGGGCCATGCAAAGACGACCAAGGACTGACTCATATAATCTCATAATGGCAGTCAAAAGGGTCTCGGAAATGCCAGTGTCTCAAAGCCTTTTGAATAATGCCACTTTAGGGATAGAGTTGAATACCTTCTAAAAGTCTACAAAGCAATAGTAGACTTTCTAAGAGAGGTGATGTGCCTCCCCAATGATGCTTAGAGCGCAACAATGTGATCAATGGTTTGGTGTGTTGGTCTAGAGCCCACCTATCCTCTAGCTCTGAGTTGTCACCTCTCAAGCTCCCCAGAAAGCTGCATTTGGAGGACTGTAGCATATAGCTTGGAGAAAGTGTGGCCAACCATGATTTTTTTGTAGTTGTTGGGAATGGTATTATGGCCCAATTTATGGATCGAGCGAATAATATGATGTGACCATGACTCGGGGAAGCTTTTACAAACCATGTGATTAAACAAATATGCCAAGTAACAATCAAGTACTTGAAGGCCGTGTTTGAAGAGTTCAACCTGGAACCCTTCTTCATCCACTATTTTGCAAGAAATCATGGCCCAAATAGCCACACAAAAATCATGGGGTGTGAATAAGTTACAAGAGGGGGGGAGAGGTAACCTAGATAAGGGGTTGTCCCAAGATGTCATAGAGAGAAGAAGTGTGGGAGAACATTGCTTTTGGATCAATATTAGGCGGGAGATGGGAGTGGCGAGGGAAGATGGTACACCATAAACATTTAGGGGAATGAATAAGGGAAGTACTCAATTCTCGCCGCCTACGAGAAATGAAGAGGAATTTCTTCTGCAAAGCAAATAACCTTTGGAAACTAGATAGGATGGGTGACCATGGTTGAAGGCATGACGAAGTTGGGTTTGGATGTGCTTGCAGTTATCGTCATACCATTGGTTCATGGGGTAGCAACTAGGATTTTGGGGGAAGGGGGTGGATTGAGTGGAGTAAGGGTAGGTTTGAAGGGAAGTATCCCAAGTGGTAGAAGAAAGGCATGTGTACTTGGTGGAGGCAAACCTGAGGGAAGTAAATCGAGATACGAAAGGGAACATTTAGCGGAGGGTGCAAGTAAAGGTGTTGGGGTCTCCCTCAGTGTAGAGAATATTGGTCCGAGGTGGACCCAAGGGTGTAGGAGGGAGGGGTTGAGGATGGGGGTTGTTGATTTGGAGGGAGAATGAGAGGGAAGCGTGATCAACAAGAGGGATGGGGGTTATAGCGAAGTGATGAAGGGGAGAAGGTCTTGATTAGAAAGGACATAATCTACCACACCCTAACCACCACCGTGAGGCTAACAAATGAAAGAGTGGGAAGCCAGGAAGTAGGGGAGGCCATTAAGGATCAATAGCTTGTGGGATTCTCCAATCCGCAGGAGGTGCATGTCGTACACTGTCATAGGTCCCAAAATATCATCAAATGATCAATGAAGCTCCACAGAAGCTGGATCAATCTCCTCAACACAGAACATGTCCTCAAAGAGATCATGCAAAGGGACCTGGAGGGCTCTCCTACATGCATTAAAGTCACCCAATAGGATGACCTCTCCCATTGCAAAATGCTGGATGATTCCAGAGTATATATCCAAATATGGGTCATTGTCAAGTTCTTCAAGGATAGCGAACTGTGATGAGGTTGGGAAGAAGTAGCAAACTACTATGAAGATATATTTAAGAAGATGGGGTAATTTTTTGAGCCAAACCTACATAAACCTGGAAAACTCATCTGCTATGACCAAAGAACTCTACCCTGAAGAGACTCCCACACTAAGCATGCCACACCAATAGAACCTCAGACCTTTCCTGAAGACCTGAAGACTGGGTTTCCTGACAAAAAGAAGACAACCAATAGTGAGGGAGGCCAACATAAAACATGGACTAGGTCCACACAAGTAACCCTAGACCTAAGTCACCAAGCTAAAACCACATGCAATGGTCTACAATACAAGGATTGCAAGTATTACATTAGGGTTTTATTAGACTCCAAGGTGGTGCACCCTCCAAGCATGATGCTCCTTGGGCCCTGTTATCACATATACATTTGCAGCCAAGCTTCCATGATGCAGCATGCAGACTTGTCTCTTATTCTATTCCGGGCTACTTTTTACATGGGGTATCAGCATGGATCTTTACAGCTTCATTTCATTTCAGAGCCTTGTTCATCAAATTTTCCTTGCCAAGACTGAGATTCAAGAGTCCATTGAGATGCTTTTGGTGATCATCTAGTTCATTGTAGCAGAGCACCAGATCAGAGTTGGTACACACAGTTATGGAGGGGCTTATCAGATGGAGACAGGTATATTTGGTGAGATCAGGTATACACCTCCTTGGTTTGATTTTTCTCTATAATGTATGTCAAATACTTATGCTTATCATGTTAGGATGATTACGGTGACCTATGCTTATATTTATTGTGCTTTAACCTGTGTTATGATTAATTAAGGAATTTGATGTGAAGACTGTTGCTTATGCCATGCTTGTACAAATTGTAAACATTGGTGCTAGGATGGTTCCATGTAATTTGTTCTCGTCCATCCAGTTCATCCACCTTGATTTTATCCAATGACTTAGACTGATCGAGACTTGTGAGATTGAATATCCTTTCACCAATGTGGCCCCTATGTATGATAGACTCCATGTTACTTTGTGCCTTTGGCTATGAAGTATGTGGCTTGGTCAGTGTGGCTAGGTTCGCACGGTAGTTCTCCTTTAGTTCTCAAAGCAAGTGCTCCACCATAACAATGTTGTTAAACACTAAAGCATCGGAACACATAAAATCTATATCTAAAGGATGCAAAAGCAGTTAGAGACCAAGAGTTTGAGCACTCATTCCTTGTATAATGTAAGGCTCAATCTGCCCTCTTCAGGGATTGCAGGGAGAGGCAAACCCATTGGGCTATGGACTGCTCGCTGGCATTGGGGCTAGGCCTCAGTTATTTACTGGATCCCAGAAGGATTTCTAGGGCACCTACTCTTGTAGGCTAGCTATTCTCTTGTGAAATGTAAAGTAATTTGAAAAGGTTAATGGTCAAAGGATGAGCACTCACTCCTTGTATAGTGTTCGGCTCATGTGCCCCCACAGGGCATCAGGGTGAGACTAGCTTGCAAAATTTGTGCCTTTGTCAATACTGGAGCCCAGAAGGCTTCCAAGGTTATTTTAGCACGGCTATCTAGAACCCCCCAGGGGTCTCCCCATCTTCTGTGATCGTTTTTGGTTTATTTTGTAAGCCCTTGGGTTCATCCTGTATAAGAACCAAGTGGTATTTTTTCAATTAAGTTTTGTAACCGAGAATAATAAAAGCAAACTAAAGCAGGCTCTTTCGAGCCTATTCCCCATCTCCCCTAGGGGATCCGCATCGATCTTCCTTTTTTGCAGTTTTGTTTTTATTTTTTATTTTTGCTTTAGTTTAGTTTTATTTATTCATCTACAAGTAGTCTACTTTGTTTAATATTTCCAAAACTGTTTACATCTTTCATATTTCAAAGTAATACTACTACTTACCCCACGATTTGTCGAGTGACCCAAAAGGGGAAAGAGATTCATGGTAAATTAATTAGATAACCTTTTGCTTTGATTCCTCTCACTTTAATTCTAATTTCACTACAAAAAATGTTAATAAAATCCACCCCTCCTTGCTTTCCCGATTGCAGTTCACTTGAACAGAAAGAGATTCTTGGAGGTCATTTTTCTTCTTTTTAAACAACAAAACCACTTAAAATCCTTTAGACTCCATTGTGTATGCTCTGCACTGTCACGGTTCGTCTGAACAGTTGGCTGCATCAAAAGCAACGTGGGTGACTAGATAAGTTAGTTTTCACGCCCCAATTAACCCCGCCAGGAAAAAATCCAACGCTTCGAATTAATCTGTTGCGGTGACAAAATCCACAAAGGAAGCGGGAACAACTGGGCAGTGACCTTGAGACACCGTTAGGCTACACCCTTGTTGGTGTAGTGTTGAACATGTCTAAGAGACTCCAACCAGCCCACATATTCCTTGCGGGGAGCCGCATTAGATAACGTTTTTGGACATACTCCTCGTACCTTCGAGTATCTTTGGAGTCCCCTCTTCTCCTTAAGTTAATCAACTGATCTCCACATTAATTTAAAACTGACCAAGAGCACTTGCAACATTTTTCTTTCAACAATACTACAACACTTTATCTGTGGACTCCATTTTGGCACTGGTTCTTTACTTGATATAATCATCTGTTTCCACATGCTTTATATATCATATATTGATCCTTATGCTATTGTGTTTTAATTCCATTGCAATATCTTGTGTTAGTTTTGTTTATCAAACTCCTAAATAACTCATTCATCACCATCACACTAAGATTTAACAGCCTTAGCAACTAAATAGGGTCTACCCCCCTTGGCTTCATTAGGAGTTGGCCTAAACGAAGGAGTCAAGAACAAGGTGACAGCCTTGACTCAAGACTTGCCCCCAATGACACACCGAGTGGCTTGAATATTTCTGCCACATTCACCCCCCAAGTGTGTGAAAAGCGGCAACATACCCTTTTAATGAGTTGAATCAACAAGTTTTAATTGCAACTCCCAATACTTGAAGAAAATAAGGCAAGATGGGATAGGATGACGGGTTGTATGCAATGTATTGTAGATGGTGATGCACCTTTAAGTTCTATTTCCAACACCTAAAGAGGATTCTCATGATTTAAGATCCTAATGACAAACTTACAAAAGATGACCTAGAAATATGAGATGCTTCCATGTATCTTGCTAAAAATGTTGTCCTTTGGAAGGTTGAAACTTCTGCAAGATTTTTTCTTTCTAAGGAGGTAGAATTAGACAAATTGGAGGAAGGTATGCGAGATCCCAAGAATGAGAAATATCCAATCCCATATGCAATTCTACTGGATATTTCCAAACATGTGTGGCAAGTTGTTGGCCCTGCATATTTGAAAATATGGTAGGAAGTTATTGATAGTGTTGGCTAATTTAGGGCTTATCAAGTGTAATATCCCTTATACTGATATTTTCTATTTCTATGCAAAGTTACTGAAATAACCGGGCATGCAAACTGCCATGCAAAAATTCCCTATTTTATAGCTGAAATTAGGGTTAGGGTTTGTAGGATAGAATGTAACACTTACCACTGATAAGCTGGTTGAAATGCTCCTAAGAGAATATGCATGCATCAAGAGCCGATTTGGAGATGACTTGGTACCTTCTGCCTTCGGTGATACCCCAACAACATGAACCCAAAATCAGCTAAGGGTGACGTTTTCAGTAATCGAGGTGTCCGTTGAAGTTGAGAATTTGCAGGAGTGGTAGTCTTCCTGTGCCGGAGAGGATGCTTGACACATGCGGAAGTTCTAAAGTCTCTAGGTAGGCTAGCGAATTGATCTGGAGGTTTAGCTGCTCACGCCCCCTTGATCCCGAAATTGCTGATAACTGCTCCGGATGAGCAAGACCGGATCTGATAATCACCTGGTACTGGAGTATGATACCGATGATGAGAATGGTGCCTGGGTACTGAAGGTAAACTGAGATCTAAAGACCCAACGAATGATTTGGGATTTTCCAGCTAAAAAACCCCTTACGGCTGCACACATGCCCCTGCAAACAATCTCTGATGGATACTGGATAACTGTAAAGGAATGAATAAATTGAAAAGCGGATGGTGAACCTGGATGGTTTACCCTGGATGAGACTAGGGCAGATATCTCACTGCCGAAATCCCGTTAGTTGAAGACGTCGTCTCCAACCCCAACTGCTGTGGCCGCATGTTGTGCTGCTACTCAAGAGCTCCAAAATCAATAATTATCAAAAAGTAAAGTCTCCATTCACTTTATCTTTCTTTTATAACTTTCAACTACGAAAACCCTAACTTTTGACCTAATTAGGTCACTTTAACTTCTAATTTGCAGTTGACTTGCATGCATGCGCATGGAAACTTAAATGGGTGCATGCATCATTAAATAATGCTTGGATGTCATGCATGTCGGTGGCCTTTGGCTCCGGTGGCCCTCTTTGACCCAATGGTGATATCATATTGCTGCCCTAGATTTTCTGTAGATGGCATCAGTCTTCAGTTGATTCCCTAACTGTCAATAACTGCTCAAACCCACAGGGATCACATAGGTTAGCGGTTTTGGTCCTCAATGCCTAATCAGATGAGGACATTACATCAAGCATATCCCTAAAGGTGCTAGTGAAGAGAAAATAGAGGTCCTTCTTATTGGCTAGATAAAACCCCTAATTGGATAAATCATAAATGGCATATTATCAAACTTGGGTAGATCATTTCATAATTGGGCATTCCTTTTGGTATAAAACTCTCTATTGTTGATTAATGGAGGTGGATCATGCACAAGTTTGAAAACAAATTGCACACTAGGGGTCATGTTGCTCTTCCACTTGTTGGGAAGATTACAATTGTTGACATAATTCTAGCAATAGGACACGTTTATTATTCCTCCTATTTTTTCCCCTCTCAAGCAACTTATATAATGTTGGGACGCGTTCTCTGAATGTTACTTTGGGACAACCCAGGTGGTTAAAAAGGAATTTCTTTTCTAGCTTGGAATTTTCACATTGTGCCAAGGGATCAAGGGGGTGGGTAGTACAAGCAATGAACGGGCTTGTTCCTTGGCAACTCATGTTTCCAAACTTAATCCTACAGGCTATTCACATATTTGTTAATGTTGAGGCCTTTACACTTTTAGTTTTATCTCTACTCAAAGGGGTGTGGGTTGTGTGGAAAATAGTTTCTAGTTCCCTCACATGGACATATGAGGAGCTTTGGGATGCTTGGGATCTAGTGTCAAGGGCAATTTGGACATTCCAATCTCCTAATGGCCAACTTGGTCTCTTGAATATGTTTACTAGAAAACAATTATCTAGAAAAGGCCTCTTCTTTTAGAAGGATTTGTGGAATCATGAGCACCAACAATGGCACACTTGGTATGATCTTAACTAAGATAAAAAAACTTAAATCATTTAGACAACTATTTAGGAAAGAATTTGTCATATAATTCTAAAAGTCTCTTGTTGCCCACCTATATCGACTAGGTGGCAACGTCATGTACATTGCAGATGTACATATTGTACAATTTGCACCATAAAAAAATCCTAGGGATTTTTCACTCAGCAGGGCAATTCTGCCCCTTTTGTACACGAAATGTCCACTCCCCTGCGTGGGATAATTAATGTAACTTTATATGTCAGCATGGGTCATTCCTCTAAGGATGTCACCAGGGACTTTATTATCAGGAAAGTCCTCTTCGTCGAGTGTTTTTTTCTCCTTCCAGTTAATTTTGTTAATTAACAATTTTAATTGGTTGGGTTTTTCACTCACCAATCCTCCAAAGTGGTGAATTGGCGTTTTGATAATCAAGCCCAAGAGATGGCTAAGGTTTCAAATTGTTGTCCATGACTATGCTAGCCATATCTTGTAGTCTTGCAAAATTTCGTTAGGATTTTAATTTATATTTTGATTTTTTCATAATTAATTAACTTTACCATTTTGTGGTTAATTAATTAAGTTTTGATATAATAATGTAATCTCTTGAACCTTGACATTTTATAACAGGGGCTATGAATGCAAATGAAAATTCTATGACACCCCCTAAGCCATTGGTTCAAGTCTCATGTCATTCTGACAAGGGGTTGGGAAGTTAGACCAATTTTGGTTAAGACAAGGTATTTTTTCCTAGGAAATTAATTTAATTTCCAAGGGTGAAAAATTAAATTATTTGATTTTGAAGGAAAAAAATCAAATAAGACCATGGTAATTAAGTTTGGGGGGTGTCTAAGCATAGTTAATTTTTATTTAAATAAACCCCCCCATGGTCAAAATAAAATTTTGAAGATTTCCCAAGTGAGGCACCCCTCTTGTAAAAAATAAAAGATTTAAAATTAAAAATTAAAAAGATAAAAAATAAAAAATAAAAGATTTAAAATAAAATATGAGAATAAAAAATCAAAAAATCAAAATTTGAGTCAAAGGAGGCCCCAAATAAAGAATAAAAGATTAAAAATAAAAAGAATAAAAAGATAAAAATAAAAGATAAAAAAATTAAAAATAAAAGATTAAAAGATTAAAAATAAAAGAATAAAAAGTAAAAGGTTAAAAAATAAAAATAATAAAAATCAAAAGAGGCCCCACTTGAGTCATGGAAACCCTAGATCTAAGGGTTAAGCTTCATTGTGACATGGATCTATCTTTTTTACCATTGATTTGAAGAGGTGCCCTTGATTTTGATTGATGGATGGCTTGCAAAGTCAACAAACCTAGATCTAAGGGTGGAGGAGAGCTAGAGTTTAGATCTACGTTTTAGACCCTTGATTTAGGAGTGGGTTTGGGATCTTTTCAACTATAAAAGAGAGGCCCCTCCTCTCATTTTCTCATTACTCTTTGGAGCATGGTTATGCTCCCAAAATACTATCTCTTCTCCCTCTCTTCTGTATTTTCTCTCTCAAGTTTTCATTGGCTATTGTAATGTTGTTGCCCTATTGGGGTTTATAATACATCAATCTTTGGAGGATACATTTGTTGGTGCACCCATTTTGTGGCTTGAAGAGTGAGGTAACTATTTATGGTTGGTTATTGTTGCATTATTTATCATAGAAGCTCTCCACAAAGGTTTTTGTGGAGAGACTTGTAGGTGGAAGTTTTTCTATTTACACTTGTGATTAACATTGTAAGATTTTGCAAAGGTTTTTACATGATTTATGGTGTTCTCATCTCTATGTGTGAGTTTTGCAGCTTTAGCTAAACTCTTTGTAGGGATCCAAGCTTGGAAAAGTTCTCCCTCCAAGGGCCTAATCTCTAATCTTGTTTTCTGTTTTAGGAACTAGTATTTTTGTTATTGTTTAGTAGCAAAATCTAGTTTTTTTTAATAGATCCATGTTATATTTTTATTATATATTTCAGATCTGATTTCTTACTATGTTTTAGGTGGCTGCAAATGCAATTTTCAGCCCTCTAATATTCAATTTTCTGATATTTTAAAACCTAGATTTTTACTGTAAAATTATTGTATTTTTATACTAACATTTTCTAACTTCCTTTTGAGTTTTCTGTCATCTTGCTGGTTTTTAACAGGTTTTACAGTTTGCAATGGGAGGTTCTGCCCAAATCACATCAAAAACACCTCAACTTGCAATTGGTTTCAAAGGGGTTCAAACCCTCATCTTTTCTCATTTTTATTATTATTTTGTAAGCCCTGGGAAAGTCTCCTAGTGGGTATTTTCTAAAAGCTTTCAAAGTAATTTGTAATCATATTGTAATTAGGTAGAAAGTAGATAACTAGTTGTGCTTTCATTTTCAAGTAGATCTAATATTTTTCCAGTATTTTTTACCCACCTTCTCCTTTAGGGAGATTGATGTGTGGTTAGTTTATTTTGCTTAGATTAGTTTACTTTCGAGCATTTCTTTTCCAAACGAAGCATTTAGTTAGATCTTTATTTTCTGTCACCTAGTTTACTGTTTTGAAGGAATATACAACCTAAACTGTCCGTGTATCCTCTGCCCTTCGTTATCTCCCTTTAGGGAACTCGGATCAAGGGTATGAAAAGCGGAAAAGCTTAGGGGCATTAGGAAATCTAATTAGCTCACATTTCTTTCCTGCAAATCTTTAAGTTTCTGCAAAGTAAATTTATTCTATTGTCCAGAGATTAAGTACCGGCACCTCCCATAAGGGATAAAGCATAGGTTGACTCTGTTGATTGTTTAAATTGTAATTTACTTGCTACACTTTATTTATTGTAAGCCAGTCTGTAATTTACATTTGTACTTGTTTTTATAAATTGGAAATTAACCAACTTATTTGGCCCCTCCTCCTCTACTCAATCATCGCCCTCCGGGGTCCTCTAAGAAACGATGAGTGGTTGAATAAGTTTTAGTAATAGGCATCCACTTCCATATCGTTCTCTTCAACTAAAAACGGGTGACCTTGGAAGCTACGGGGGGTGAGAGACCGTTGGGGGTCTCACGACGTTCGCGTCCTCCTTGATGAGCACCGGGCACTTGGGGTTTGACCTGTGGATCTACGGGTGGACTTGTTTCCACTTTGTTGAGAGCCCAACACTCCCTCTTTGATTTGAAGAATACGAAGTTGGGGTAGTCATACCAGCGGATCTAAAACTTAATCAAAGACTTCAACTTTAATAAAATTTATTAAAACAAATCAAGAGACATTGCAAAACGCCTTACCCACATTTTTGTTTCTGTATTTGTTTCAAAGTCCTTGCTTTTCAAGGCTTTCATTTTACAAGTACATCTTGCAAGCATCTCAATTTCGTTTCAGTACCTTGCACTTTCAAGTATAATATCTTTAAAGTACTATGGCACGCTTGAGTAAAACATTGTTTAATATTGTAACTTGAAAGCAATCTGTTGTTTGATCTTTGGCATAATAACTTGTTCATCCGGTGTATATCTTGTTTCCTTTCAAGTATCATTGTATATTTGTTTAACCATTCTTTAGCACTTGCTCATATTGTGTAATTCATCTACATTGTTCATATTGTTAATATTGTAGATCTTGCTTAGCTTAGACAACTGTGGATAATCATTCTTAATTCTTTTGTAAGTTTGTAACTTGTAATCTTTTTGACTCCATTTAATCTAGGCACTGATCTTGTAACTTTGTAACCTTAATCAAATAAAATCCCTTTAACTAAATTGTTAATAAACCTTCCTGTAGGGACTACCCCCCTTGGATCTATTGGGATTTGGCCTAAACGGAGGAGTTGGTAGACTGTGGTGACAAGGGTCCCCAGCTCTAAGTTGTCCCCAAGGACACACAAAACGGGTTGGAGACTTTCCCATGTCATAAAGTGTGTATTAGGCGGCAACAGCTCTCATTAAAAAACAACTTCACAGGCCAGGTATGTTCTAAAGGTATTGGAGATGGATTAGTAGAAATCCATTTTACACTTAGGTGGAAAAGGACATTGATGATTTTTTATGATACACATCTAGCGTTGTCATCATTTGAAAAGAAGGCGAGGGTTGTCAGATCCTCAAATGTGTTGGTTGAGGAGGTGTTATCCCATTTGGAAATCTCAATTTTTTTTCAAACACAAAGTATGGGGATGGCTCATGTTTCATCAAAGGTTGGATGTTAAGACTAAGACCCATAAAATTTGTTGAAATCAACATCAGTAGGCATTCTCCAAGGTCTGAGGTCATAAGTGACCACCCTGAAGCTAGCCAGGGAGACTTGGAGATTAACCAGTTTTGTGAGTCATGGAAAAAGTCAAGGTGAACATACAAGCCTTGTGAGCCAAGACAAAAGTCAGAACGAAAGTGATAATGCCTTCGTAAGTCTTGTGAGGTCATGGCAAAAGTCAAGGCGAACGAACAAGCCTTGTGAGCTACGCCAAAAGTCAAGACAGGAAGCCTTGTGAGCATTTCGCAAAAGCCAAGGCATCTAGCAAAAGTTAGGTTGAATGTAAAATTCCTATGAGCTAGAAACAAACAATCTTCCTTATGCAAATAAATGTATTGATCTAGTGCGTTGGCACGAATAAATTCATCCACCATGAATATGTCTCTTTGAGTCTAAGTCTTAAGTCGATGTTGAGAGCATCTTTCAGTTAAGTCATGACAAGTCGAGTTGTCTTCCCATGCTTTAGTCTCGTGGAGTTTTGAGTTAGTTAACTAAAGAAAAATACGAGATCTAAATTAATTTACAATTAATTATTTTAGTTAACTAAAGTAATAAACAACCATGCAAAAGTCTAGTGGAGTTTTTAAGTTAGTAAACTAAAGAAAATTCCAGATCTAAATTAACTTTCAGTTATCTATTTTTAGTTAACTAAAGTATCTTTTCAGTTAACTGCCTAATCTATTTTTAGAACTCAAAGACTCTTTCAGTTGAGAACTGAAGTAACTTTCAGTTAACTACCTAATCTATTTTTAGAACTCAAAGACTCTTTCAGTGGAGAACTGAAGTAACTTTCAGTTAGCTTTCCGTGTACTTGTCTTTCCGTTACGAACTCAAAGTTTCTGCCAGTTGTAAACTCGAGTATCTATTTTTAGATTTAGTTTGATCTCATGTGTCTTTCCATGCACCCAAGTTATCTGCGTCATTCTAAAAGAATAATTAAAGTTTTATTTTTTAAGTCTCAAGTTAAGTCAAAGTTGCATAACGAGTCCTCTTGGAATTTATGCCTATAAATTAATCTCACCTGCTGTCTATTAATTAATATAATCATTCTCACAGTTTTGAGAGAGAGAGAGGGCAGCGTAGTAAAACTTTTCTATTGCTGAATTTACACAGCAAAGAGAGGGCAGCAGTTTGTCTTGCTGGTGCGTTTTACACAGTTTACGGGGCAACGAAGTATTTTATTGACTTGCTGATTTATAACAGCAGTAAGAGGGCAGCGAAGTATCTTGGTGTCTGGTTGGTCTTACAGTCACTCTCTCAAGCATATTTCATGGTGGAAAGTTTGTATTTCGATCTTACATATTATTTGTAATAAAGGAAGATTGTTTGCTGGAGTTTTTATCCCATATTGGGTTTCTCCAGGGTAAATTCTTGTGCATGTGTGAGATCTTATTTGTGTACTTCTTCTACTGCTGGTTATCATTTCAAGTGTTCATCTGTCTGTTGGTTTAAAGATCTAAGTTTTGTTTAAAGAGGAAGAAAAGTAAAAGAACAGTAAACACTTTGCTCGAATATATATATGCTTGAAAAACTAACAAAATTGGTGTTACAAATGTTGCTTGCACCCTTTGTGGTAAGGAGGGACCAATTCAGCATGTTTTTTGGAAATGCAAGTTTTCCAAGACTATTCGGGCATGGTTTCAACATGAGTTTCACTTCTTATTTACTACCCCTCTCTCATGGAAATGGCCTCTTTTGGGGGGGACTTCGATAATTAGTGATAGTTTCAA
>LPNX011214450.1:101658-141738 GCA_001517045.1 Pseudotsuga menziesii | reverse complement strand
CTCCCATGATTTGCAAGTAGATGGAGCCCTTTGTTGTCTCCTCCAAGCTCTCACAAATCCTCTTCAAGCTCTCCAAGTTCCAACTTTGCTCCAACACCAAGTTCTCCAAGCTCTCACCAATCCTCTTCAAGCTCTCCACTCCAACTCAAAGATGAAACAATGAGGAAGAAGAGGGAGAGATTGGGCTTTATCTCCCCTCTCTAACCCTAAGAAAGCCCTAGGGCCCACCCACAAAGCCAAATTAGAAAAATAAAATAAAATAAAAAGTGAAGTTTGCGGCCTCTCGCCCGGCGCGCGGTTCCGGATTTTAGGGCGCGCGGTTCCGACATTTAGGGTGCGCGAATTCTGAGTTTCCGGCCCGCGGTTCCTTCACGAATTGCCCAAAACGAATTGCAAAAACCAGGAAGCGTGATTTCCTTAACCAGTTTGCGGTTCCTTTTTTCCGGTGCGCGGTTCCTAGGACGCTTCGGGGGCGAACTCGCTCGGAGCGAGGTTCCGGGGTCGGATCCGGGGGGGGGGGGGGGAAGCTTCGGCAACTCTGGTTTCAAATCTTTATGGCGCATAGTTCAACTGACTACAATTGACATTTTGTAGAAACACGTGTGTAAAACTTCTTTAATAAGGAATCATATCCCCTTAATCTAGGGAGAATTGAGGATCTTTAAGCAGGAGCTGGCTATGCTTGTTAAAGTCAAGCTTATCATCTTTTGTAGAGATGTTGAGTCCCTTCCTATTAGGTCCCAAGCTCATTTGCTTGCTTTTTTGTCCTTTTTAGGGAGAAATATTCTTTGTACTCTATTGTTTGATTCATATATCTCTCTTCGTTTAATGATGTAATTATTGTTCTATGAAGTACTATATGAATCCTTTTTCAAAAAACTAACAAGTTTATCTTTGGTTGTCTTCCCACATTTGAATAAAACTTGAATTCTTTTTAATTTTGGCAATAGATCATGCCCTTCATCTACCTTCCAAGATAAAAGCTAAGTTGCCTAAGGATCATCAATCTTCATAGCCCTCTTAAACAGAGGCACTTTCTTCTCCTTTCTCTTGCAACCTCTATTATTCTTGGTCAAAAGACAGTGAGTACCACAGGCTAAGGTAAGAAGAAATACTTCCCATGCCATTGGTTATATCGCCATTTCGATGATGAATTTTTTCCTTGTAGGAAAGAAAGGCCAAGGCTCCCCAATTTTTTAACTTTAATAGTTAATCGAAGAAGTTAGCATTGATCAAGGAACAAGAACAAGAGCCAAATTCCTATGATCTCGACTCCTCCAATACTTTGCTGGTCCTCATGGACAATGATTGTATTAACCACAAGAGGAAATCTCTATTCATCGACAATTTCTAGATCAGCAAAAACTCAAATAGTTAATCATGGACAATGGCAACAGAACTACTTGGCTTCTCACTCGTTATTCAACTCACTCTAACTTCCTACCATATCATATTAGATTAGGAAAGGAAGAAAGTTTCTACACCCGTATCAGTCATAAGTATTTTATCGCTTTTTACATTGGACCTTTCATTGATAGAGTTGAATACGATGTTCCACCCGTAGAATTTGGTGACATTCTTCTTGGCAAGCCCTACCAGTTTGATAGAAATGCATAATATAATAGCTCAGTATAGGAGAGACTCAGAGGATCAATGCCTGCCTTCATGATGTACTAATCACTGTATTTTATTCATTGATTATGACATTCTTGTTTGATTTATTCCAAAGGGGCTAAGAGACATGGCCATATATATTCAAAAGTTAACCTTATAAAAATCTAAGGTTGATAATGGCCAATAAGGATTTCAAGGAGGCCATGATATGCCTTTGTTCCATCTTTAATGGTCAAATTTATTAATACTATTTCGTCTTACATATATTCAAGGATAGAATTTTCAAGAACCACCTTTAGCATACACCTAGTTGCACAATCTTACCTTATAACTGGTGCATTTCAATATCACATTTTGAGAGGTAGTTTTATAAACTGCACAATTTGGAATAAATAATAACTGTTCCATGCCATTTTGACACTTAGACACTCAGGGACTCAACTTATTACCCACTAATTGGGAATGGATTAAGAGAATGTAAACATTGACGAGGCCCGTTTTCTTTATTGTTCTTTTCTCTAGAGGGTACTTTTAGAATCGTATTTGAGTGGTTTAGAGTACAAGGTATGGACAATACTTGCACTAGTAAAGTAAATATGCATATCCTACTCTTCTTTATTTACTTGCTTTGACTATATATGACTCATTAGATAAAGACTAAAAATGCATTTCCCTTGGTGCAGTCTGAGAAAAAACATTCACTCAGCTTGCCAAAGGAATGAACCAATTTGATTTGCTGAAACTCGACGTTGGAGAGTCTTGCTGTCATGTGGTACAATTTCTTCGATTCTCTGCCTTACCCCAAAATGTCTAAATAAGAATTTTTTTCTTACCACCAATTACTCTTGTCAGATGCCCTCAATGTCCATTAATGCAAGAAGTTGATGGATTTCTTCAAGAGGAAATTTATAAGGTGTACCATCATCCATGTACCCTCAAAATATTTGGATTTCCATCTAAATCTCTTAGTCACAAGGATAGCATTCTATATTTACCATTTTCCTCAATACTTATACTAGTGCTACTGATCCTCCAAGGACCAAGTTATCAATGCCTCTGCATTTGTCATCAGTGCATTCAGTCAGCAGTCGTCTTCCAACATTGCATATAATATGGAACCAAAGGCCAATAATATTGCATGTTGAAGGGGATTGAATCCAAGTTCATTTTTCCTTTATCCAATATAAGAAGCAATAGTATGTGGCCCTCTTTCCGATGGAATTCTCTGGTAGGAGGCACTTATTACTAGGAGGAAGACATCATGAGTATTATTATTATTATTATGTCATTGTCTCAGCCATCATATTTCATAACAAGGAAGAAGTACCCTATAGGACATTTAAGATTTGCAGTAGTAATTAGTTCCCTCCAAGAGGGAGGAGAGGAGAAGCCATAATCAATTTTATCCTTGTTAATAGGCACTTTATGTTTCTATCTGTTATGGATAATCTTTGAGTCATAAAACTTTGTTGAGATCTTCTATCCAGGGCATGTTTTGTTTTTTCCTCCAAATGTACACGGTCAAGTATGAATTCCTTTGGAACCTGCACTTATCCTCCCACATCCACCATCTTATATAGTCTGCCATTTGGTAGCTTCATTCTTGGTGCACTGGTGTATCTGAAGATAACTCTGTCCAGGACTTGTAATAATCATCTATTTCTTGGACTGTTGAACTTCCACCAGTATGAACTTCCAAAATATTGGGCAAACTTAGTAAGAATGCCATGTTATGTTGGGAATTATAACAACGTATTCTGTAGAACATGTTTCTGATACACACTTTGCAAAATGTACAGTGATATATAATATATATGAAAAATCACTTGCACATCCATGGTTTCAATATTTAGAATCGATTGTGGTTGGAATCTACTCGAGTTATTTATACTTTTTGTTCGACTGCACCCTTTACAACTTTAGAAGGTATGCAGTAAAATCCTCAATAAGAGTTAGGGGGGAGATCCTTATGATACTTGAAAACTTTGTTAGAACGTGATAAAAAATATATAGACAGCATAACATGGAAAGAACCCAAAGAGTATATGGCAACATACTGACCACGCCTAGAAATAAGAGACTTTAGATATTACAAAAATCACTGACTACAGAGGATTTCATCCCTTCACAATATACAACACTGAAGTTTGAATTTCCCCAAATTTTTCTTGTCAAATTAACCAAAACAATAAAATCTCCACTCCCAAGTGGTTTTGTACAACACTGATTCATAAGGGTAACACAGTAAAATGTTATTATGAGCTATTCCCTTCTCCAATCTCCCTTTAATTAAAAGTAGTGGATGCTAGAGGAAACATATAGCCTTTTGACCATTTCGGTACTTTAGCCATATTAAAAAGAAATCATTAAATCCTGATCCTAATTATTATAAATCTCTTTCTTTTCAAAACTCCAAGGCATTCCCGTTGAGTTTCTCACATGATAAATCCCCAGTGTGGAAGATAAAACACCTTCTCCCTTTATATTGATTCCAATAGCAAATAAATCAATTCTTAAGATAGTTGCAAACGAAAGAGAAAGCAAAAAATACAAGGTTGATTGAATCCAATCAGTAGCTGCTAAGCAATAAATATGATAAGTGTTTAAGAGAAATCCTCCATGATATCAACTTATCAACAAAATCTTCACAGACCTCTACTACTCTCCTCGTGAGCTTCTGTTTTCGATCTTTGTCTAACTGATTTTAGCAGCAGTGGCAGTAAGGAAGGATCACAGCAATAACTAGGATTCAACATAATACATCAAACCCAAGAATTTTGGTCTATAGTACATAATGGAAGCGTTACCATTATCTGTGGCTTTTGCCACATGCTCAATAATGCTCTCAAACTTTTTTCTGGTGCCGTCCATCACAAATTTAGCTCAATGAGCCATGCCACATCTCATGTTACAAGTGCAAACAGAGGTAAGCGCTTACTGGCTTTGGTCTCAGGGAGTGGAATCTGCTGTTCTTGTTTCATTGATGGAGACAGGACATTTTATAATTGTATATTCTCTGACATACTTGAATTTATTACCTTCTAATGTCTGGAATTCTATCTCTTGCATATTTGTTCTTTTGAACATTTGAATTGCCAAATGGATACACTGAACTGTTTGACTGCATAACTATTTTGGGTAAATTAGAAATTTCAAACAACTCTCTTGTCAAAGATTGAACTCTAAAGTTGAAAACTTCAAATCCTGCCCATCAGAGATATTAGTTTCTTCTCTAGTTGTTCTGTTATGAGGTCCTATACTCTTTGATCTTTGTTATTATTTTCCCTACCCAATTTATATTTTCAGTTCTTAGTAGTTGTTGCAAAGAGGCCTTATTGCTGGAGGATGATCTTAACAGTAAGAGAATTGTAGTGTTGCCAACAGGGCCTTGGTTCAACGGTGAGGTCAACAAAATACTAAGAGTGCTCTTTTGTCTCTGTGATCCGTCACTTGAATGGCATGAGAATATAAGAAACAAGGCCAGGTGCAAATAATGGGCAATTTCGGCAGAACAACTATTCCTAAACTTAGCACCTAAACCGTAGAAAAATATCTCGGGTCTATTTTAGGCTTATGGTGATCAAGAATGTTAAAACTTAATTACTTCTAAAAAGCTTGTCTCTACTTTCCAGCAGTTTTTGCATGCAACTCAAAAACAATGAATACAAACTTCAAAGACAACTGGAATTCCTTATGAAGAGTGATTTCTAATCAAAACCCACTTTGATACACAAACATTTGTAGTCCAAACTATGTCCAAATCACTAACATTTTTTACTTTTCGTTGGCAGTGCTT
This sequence comes from Pseudotsuga menziesii, assembly GCA_001517045.1. NCBI lineage: Eukaryota > Viridiplantae > Streptophyta > Pinopsida > Pinales > Pinaceae > Pseudotsuga > Pseudotsuga menziesii. The sequence continues at coordinate 136,328 of LPNX011214450.1, read as the reverse complement.
CCAGACACATACACCAAGGAGCTCCACCGCATAGAACAGATTTCCTTCTGGCATAGATGTTAGGTTTGAGGGTTAACTGTTCACACATGGTGATAGGTTTAATACCCCATCAAACTCACCAGTAAACCCACGCCCCATTGGCTAATCACCATCAAATTTTCTTAATTTACGGAAACCTACAATGATAGTCAAGGCCAGTACAAGCCATAAGGTGCCACCAAGATGCCAAAGGTACAAATCTCACATAATGGATTCTCAAAGCTTGAATAAAACGAAACACAAAACCATATGCAGGATTCAATACATACCATGAAACAACAAAAAAACAACAACCCATTTTGAAAGGCAGAACGCCAGCACAAACAGAAGAAGCATGAAATCTAAAAATCCAATGCACAAAACTTGGATTGACCCATGAATTCTAGAGCTAACATAATGTTTCGAAGAGAATCCAGCATGACTTAGCTTCCTACCATCCTTATAATTACCTGGTGTTCCATTATCTTTCGGGCCGAGAACTACACTACACGAAGCTCAAAAAACTTGAAGTATATGCAAAAAAAACTGCAACAGAAGCTTGCAATGCATTCCAGTCTCCAATTTGATGACGAACATTGGCAAATTGCAAACCATGAGAAATGAAAAACTAAGAAACTATTGAGTTGGGTGGTACCTTATGAGGGGTAATATTCGTTCCTTGAACGTTGTTGGATTCTTTTGGCAAGAGTATAATGATCAGAGCTCCTGCAAAGCCATTCAAAACGCATACAAATAATAACGCTAATGCTACACAGAGCACAACGCGACATATCTGATTACTCAAAAGACACGAGGCCACTTATTCTCTGAACACTCGTCCTCGTGGAGAATCTCTATGCTCTGTTTTCCTTTTAATTTTTTTAACGTAAAGAATAAGGAAAACAAATCCAAAGCGAAAGTGAAAAGTAAAAGAGAAAGAGAAAAGACTCGCCACCCTGCCCCATGTCATCTCATTTTTCTCAAGTCGGCAAAGTGATCTCTAAACTCTCAAGATTCACTGTCTTATTCCATTTTTTGAGTTCATAATAAATACTTTGTATTTGATTTATTTCATAATCAAGGTTCAATGTCTCATTCAATTTTTTAACTTCGTTTTATGTTGAATAATTTAAGATTTTATGTTTGTGATAGTTTGAATTTGGGTTTAATTTTATAAGGTTTTTTATATGTGAGATTTTGATTTTGGATTATAAATATATATTGTGTGTATATTATTGTAAATATTTAACAAATTATTCAATTAAAAGAAATACTTTTTTTATTATATATATGATTTGCAAATTATTTAAGGGTATTTAAAGGAGTAAACTTTCTACCCGAGCATTGCACCGATCGGACGGTGCAAATGGTTGGGTAGAAAGTTTACTCCTTTAAATACCCTTAAATAATTTGCAAATCATATATATAATAAAAAAAGTATTTCTTTTAATTGAATAATTTGTTAAATATTTACAATAATATACACACAATATATATTTATAATCCAAAATCAAAATCTCACATATAAAAAACCTTATAAAATTAAACCCAAATTTCGTAGAAAGTTTACTCCATATTTTGTTAAAATTATTTGGAGATTGTATATAGTGTAAATCACACTATTTATTAATATGGTTAGATTTTAAGTCTTTTTTTTGCCACTTTGTGGGATTCGAACTTGGGTTTTTGCAAAATGAGGCCCGTCAAATCCAACCATGCCAACAAGACTAAACTTCCTTAAAACTAGGGGAATCAACAACCAGGCTCGAACTCGTACTCACATGATTCGAGTTTGCTACCACTATGCCTCATGTTCCAACACTACCTCATATAGGGCACAGGACTAATCAAGGTTTGAATCCATAACCTCGTAAGAAGTACCTTAACAATGCATTTATCACTAACTTATTTATACTTAGAAAGCTAGACTATATTTTTAATTATTATTAAAAATAATAAATTATATTTTCACAAATATTTTTAATCACCAAATTTAAATATATACAATACAATTATAATATCTAATTTATAAAAATTAAATATTATAATTAAAAAAGGGATATACCTCCATCCACTAATACTTCTTTACTATCAAATGTTTTGCAATGATTTTTCTTTCTTTCTTCTACTTTACCAAAAAAATCATTAGAACGGATGGTAAAAATAATAACCCCTCTATTACATGTAGTGTAAGTGTCCACGGAGTACAATGAACAAACTTTACACCCTTTTTGTACCGAGGTGGGTGCTCCATGAGTTTAGTGTAGTTTCTTCATTATCGGTCAAACAATAAACTTTCAAAATCTTTCTAAGAAAGATCTATCAATGAATTAATTTATAATAATTATACATTTATTTTTTTATATAATTTTATAATATGTATATTAAATTAAATTAAATTAAATTATATATATATTCTTTATATTTAAAAAAATGTTTTTGCAATAGTTTAGACTTTGATGTTTCTATTTTAGAAAGTGAAGGTAATTATTTTTAATGGGCGACTCTAATACTTAAATTACAAGCAATTAAATTATTCTCTTAAGCAATAATTTCAAAGATAATCTTATTTGGTTAAATGAAGAGACCTCATTCTAGCTAGAAGGTACAACAAAAGTTTTAAACATCTAGGTGAAAAGTTGTTCAATTTCGAGCTAATCAAGCTTTGTAGTGCTCAAGATCTAATAATTTGCAATGGTCTAATGAAGCAGACAAATTCTAGTCAATTGACTTGTATTCATGGGCTTGGTGGTAGTGTGGTAGGTTATGTAATATCTGATATCTCTTTATACAACAAAATAATAAATTTTGATATCTTGAACGACCATGAGGCCGACTTTGATCAAAGACCTTTCATTGTGACTCTTAATTTTGTCTTGTATGCCGATCCCATAGAAGAAAATTCTCATAACCAAAATCACATGATCTTTGATAGAAATAAAGATGATATTTTTCTAAATGCTTTAAAACAATGATTTCTTTCCTCTATCAATATAGAAGACCTTTATCATAATTATATTATAACCCTCTCATCTTCCATTAACAAGTTATCTATTGAAGTATCAAGGAAAAAGGGAAATGGAAGAACCAACTCTTGGTATGATAAAGAGTGTAAAAATGCAAAAAGAGAAATTAAGGAAGCTATTGACAAGTTCCTAAAAGTTAACAAGATAAATAGGTACAAATCCCTAATTAAAAGAAGAAGAAGAAAGGTACTATATAAATAAAGGGCAAGATAAGATTTTACACTTCTTTAAGATGGCTCCTAAGAAACTATGGAGGCAAATTCTAACTCGCAAAACTAAAGAAAATAATAGGATTGTTTTGAAGGACGAGAATTCTTATCTTAAGAAGCTTTTTTTGTGAGTAAAATTATATGATATCAACTTAGAAAGATACATATCCCAGGTTACACTGCGAAATCAGATCCATTCAACTAACTATAGAGACAACTAACTATAGGGACTTCTCTAATCCTTTTGACTTTGCCACTGCCGATACAAAACCATCTCACTGAAGTGAGGTATACAACTACCCAATACCCGACTTTATAGTATAATTCCAAACTGCAAAACCAAGGACTCATACTGACTATCCGATAGTTTAATACAAACATAAGACCGATTGAACACTACTTCAATGACAACCATCAAGCATCAGAAACTTGTTTCTTCCTAGTTTTTCCCCGTGGTGTTGTCAGCTATTGAGAAACCGCATTTCCTTCCTCGGACATAGGACGTGGAGTGAAGTGGATGTCGATTTTACTGGCAATAACATCAATCTCCCTATGCATTAGTTAACAGTCAAAATTGGGTTCCTTCTAAGAGCGAACAAGTTCCATATCCCCTTATTCCTTGGTGTTTCTCTCCATTAGCACACACACAAGAAGGCCCTTCATGACTCAGAAGGTGGCCTGTAATCTGTCATACATCGACAAATGTGCCCTCATGGTTCCTGGGTCTTGGATCGAGTTAGCCAAAACAACATCATTCATTTGTTGCAGCCCCTCCAACTCCTCCCATACATCCTTCTCTATGTCTTCAATCTAATGTTGCATTGATTATGGGATGCATTCTTTGAAATAATGGGCAACATGAACCTCATTCTGTTGCTCCGTGAAAGCATGAGGTGGATTTTCCACCTACTTCCCTTTGGCATCCCAATTGTTCTTCCTCCCATGCAAAACCATAAGATGGGAACGATAGTGACTTGGGCCCTCCATTAACACCTTGCCACCAACTTTATTTGGCTCACTCTACACCAAGATCACTACCAACCAGTTTCCATACCCTTTTCCCTGATCCACATCCTAATTTAAATTGAATGCCCCATAATATGGCATTAAAGCATGATGAGGTTTTCCCTGATCTCGCCTGGACTCCGTATCCATAACCATCCTCTCCCACCACATAGAATGATTGTAGGCCATCCACCCATACCAACTCTCAACTAAATGATCACTCAATACACCGCTAGGTCGCCTTCCCCTCCACTTCATTTTATCAGCACACCGCCCTAAGTTCCCTCCTTCCATATTCGACATGATACCTATATAAACATCGACGGGTGATTCTCTCCCAACGCTATGTGCTCAGGTTGATCCATGTTTCCACTGGCCTCCATGTCTATTTTAAGAAGCGTTATGAATCCCTGGATGTTATGGATAACATTCAAACCCTCCTTATAGCTCGAGAAGTTTTTTATTTAGAAGACATAGATTTTGGGGTTAAGCACCTAGCAATTGGGAAATCTAATGACATTCAAGGATACCAAGCCGAAATCTTAAAAATTGGAGGACCTATCCTCATCCCTTACATCCACAAACGCTTCAATCTAGCAGTAAAAAAACCCTTGAAATTAGAGCCTTATTGTTTTTAATTTTTAAATTTGTGATAAAAATAACCGCTCTAATTATCAAACCATTATAAATGGTCATCTCTTAACCAAACCATATAATATAGTTAGAAAACATATTAGCAAAAGATAAAATAAAAATAAAAATAAAAAACATAATCCATCAAGCAAAATGGAAATACTCCTTACGTATAACTTGAGCCATGAGCGGAAAACATATTGGCAAAAGATACAACAAGAAAGTACCACCAATAATATTAGTTGTTTAAAAAAAAAAAACTAATTTAGTTTGTAATTTGTAAGATGTGAAAAGGTAAAATGCAAACTTTGTAATCATCATAAATATATTTTGAATTATGATCTATTAAATATAATTACATAATAAAAAAAAAAATTTAGCATGTAATTATTTTTATTATTTAATTTCATATTATTTAAATATTTTATTTATTCAACAAAGTTAATATTTTAGCTACACAATTAAAAATTCACTTTATAATTATTATTTATCAAAACGTGATCAAAATTATAAGTTAATAACTTTTTTTTTTTGACAAAAACGGTCATGTCATATAAAAATCCAAATATGGATAAAATAGAGAGATACAACAATATGATTTTAAGAAAAATCAGATCCTTAAAGTCTGCAGCTACTCCTACAAACATGTCTAAACATTCCCTCAAACAGAAAAACAATAGACTCGTAAAACTTGCTTCATAAGGAGGTATAGCTAAGGATAAAAAAATATTTACCGAAATCTCATTCTTACTTAAACCCATTGATTTGTTAGCATCCAGATCCGCCAAGTCATTTAGCTCACGGAGAATATGAAAGAACTCTAATCTCTGAAAGGTCTTAGAGAGGGATTTGATTCTTTTAACCATTCTATCCAATCTCAATTTTCGACTCTGACTAGCACCATTTAGCGCCTGGATTATTAACCGGGAATCTCCAAAGACAATAGCTTCCTCAACTCCTTTTTTTTTTAGCTGCTTGATTCCTTGCCACAGCCCATAGACTTCAGCCATGTTATTGGAGTTGAATCCAATATTCCAAAAATATTCCACTTCTATATTTCCCTCCGGACAAATAATGACCCCTCCACCTCCCTCCATCCTTGGATTCTCTTTTGAGGCACCGTCAAAGAACAACTTGAACATATTCCTCTCTTTCATCCAGTTTCCAAACTGAGATTTATCAAGTCTAATTTCCCAAGTCTCTAGCTTCTTCGGGGTTGGATCAATGTTAGTAGCAGAAAAATTAAAGGAGTGCATCCAAGTAATCTCATTGGTTGTGAGCTTGGCTTTATTCCTGGCGATATGGTTGATCTTTAAAACCTCTCCCTTGTGTAATATCCCGAATTTTGGACCTAACACTTATGGGCATGAGCCCCATTGATTATGATGTTACCTTGATGTTTTATTTTGATATACTGGGTCAAAGACCACACTGCATTTGAACATGATGATTTGTTTGATATACTAGGCGTAATCCAATTGCATATGATATATATATATATATATATATATATATATATATATGTTTTCTTGTGTTGGGCGTGGACCCTAAAGAACATGATTGATGAGATGTTTTGTGTTGAGTGAGGAGCTCTAGAGCACATGGGTAAATTGATGTTTTGTGTTGAGCAAGAAGCTCTGGAGCACATGCGTACTTATATTTGTGTTGAGCGAGAAGCTCTTGAGCACATGAGTTTTGAGACATTTGTGTTGAGCGTGAAGCTCTGGAACACATGAAAAGATAATTTGAAAGTGTTGGGCATAAGCCCTAGAGCCTTCCATGTTGATGTTGAGCATAAGCTCTCGAACATCGGATCCTTCGCCATTGTATCCCTAGGTGTATCCTACAAGTACATCCTAACATTAGTGTTGAGCGAAGAGCTCTGGAATTGCACTAAGTTTGTAACTCCTTGTTTTTAGCGTTGAGTATGGGCTCTGGTAAGCGCTAGGAGTTACTGAAAAGAATTAATGGTTCCCGAGTGAAAACGACTCGAGAAAAATATTGATCTCATCTGAATTATTTATAAATGATTAAATGAAATTTCAAATTTTTGTATTCTCATCAAGTACTAAAGAACTACCATGTTATACGAGGGAATCCAACATGCAAGGATGTTTAAAGTTGCCTAGCCTAGTAGACCTAACCATATACATGTGGCCTTAATGAAGAAAGTGTCATAAGTTTATGGATCACAATATGTGATACCCTAAGACAAATATTACCAAATAATATATTATTATATATTTTATACAGAGGATGTATAAAGAGTACACATAGTAATAATATTAATAATGTAAGAAAGAAAGAAAAGTTCCATCTATTACTATTATTACTAAGATAAAGATTAAATATTATAATACCTATAAAAGTCCAATTACGAACTAGTTGAAAGTTCCTAAGTTAAAATATTAAAAGTACTAAGTTAAATAAAAGGGTTAAATCAAGAATCCTTTGACTAAAAAGTCTGTCTATAAAGTCTCTAGCCAAAGAGAGGCTTGGGGATCTCTTCCATCTTTTTGGAGTCATTATTCTACCTGATTATTCTCGAGAGAGTTCTTGCAGAACATTTTCCTAAGAGGAAAAAAGAGAACTGATCCAAACTTGATATACCAATTAGGGCAGCCTTACCTTAGGATCTCTAAGCTACTTGCATGTTGGAACCAACTCGAGGGGATCCAGATTGAAACCAAGAACGGTTTCGGGTCATGGTTGGGTGGAATGTGGTGATTCCCAAGTGATTCACTCATCTATACAGAGGGCATATCTGCATATGAATTGTTAATGTTGGGTAATTGAGTGTGCAGGTTTCAACCATTAGAAGAGCTTCAATTTTCAGGTATGAGGTTCTTGACTGCCTATTTCATTATCTAGATTAAGTGTTGGCTAGATTATGCAAGTGTTTATATTATATTTCTAATTCTATGTACATCTGTTTTCCCTGTCAAAATTCTTTTAGGGTTTACATTTTCATTCTAAAACCTAGGCTGTAATTTAAATCATGTTTAAAGATTTACTAAGGGTTTTGTGCTTTAGTTTTACTTCTGTAATGTCTTTTACAACTTAAACCTTGTTTTCCTACAACCTAGGATATATTTCTAATAAGTACCTATCTGTTCATTTATCTATGTACTCTATTGACAGATTTTATACTGTCAACAGAGCTATATTTAGGAGTAGAAGACTAGTTCATAATTAAGCCTCCATTAACATCTAAATATAAATTACCATTAACTAAATATAATAAATAGACCCTAATAAATATATTATATTTTTATTTTATTTTATTACTTTTAAAAGTGGTTCACCATGGAAGCCCAATTTTACACCATGGCTAAGTCCACTTGGGGAAATATCTTATACTCGCTACACAAGTATACACGAACTTGGGCATTATTAATCACGATAAACGACTCACCAGCCTAATGTTTCATTACATACAAGGGCTCCCAAGGAGCAAATGTCCCCGATGAGATTTGAAGCCGGGTGGGGAGCGCAATGACCAAATCTCCTAAGCTACGCCCAATGGACATTTTTTTTTAAAGTGGTTCACCATGGAAGCCTAATTTTACACCATGGCTAAGTCCGCTTGGGAAAATATCTTATACTCACTAAGAAAGTATACATGAACTTGGGAATCATTAATAACGATAAACGGCTTACCAGCCTAATATTTCATTACATACAAGGGCTCCCAAGGAGCAAATGTCCCCGGCGAGATTCGAAACCGAGTGGGGAGTATAACACCCAAATCTCCCAACCACCCGAGCTACGCCCACTGGAATAATATATATATCTATATATAGATAGATAGATATATTATCAGGTATAAAATAGAAATGTAATTCTAAATTTGCAAACACTATAAACACAATTAAGAGTACCCATAAATTCAAAGTATAAAAACCAACTAAGACCTCTCAGGGTCTGTACAAATATTAAACATTCCTCATTAATCAAATATTATTATAAATCAAAGCTACATACCAAGTATCGAGACCATATCATGGTTCACGATCTATTACTACCAACTACATCCACAATATCATAACGCATTATACAAATTATCTACATAAACAAACCCTTGCAAATTTAACAAATCAAACCCTTAAATAACAATGAATCATATCATGAATCACATGCCATAAACAAAAGTCCTTATAGTAAAAATAAACATAATACCATCTACAATAAAACATTTAAAAACAAACGTACTATTATTACAGTATTCATTTAAAAACCATATAATTAAACAGAGGCCGCAAGATCGACTCCTCTGGGCGTTTAAGCCAAAATCGCAAACCATTTAAACATAAACCCTCATCACAGTGAACGAACCAAGATCGAATCCTGTAGGGTCTACTACTATTTTACAAAGCCATGATATTTTATTTATACACAGGCTGGCCATTAAAAATTAAACTCTCTACACCGTGGTCGAAAGACCCAATTAACAATTTACACACTGTAATATATGGCCTCGACCTTCTACAAATCCAACTCAATATAATGTTCAACAGTTTCCAAATATTATAACCCTGTCAACGTTACTAGCAGTGACGACTGGTATTCATGAGGATACATCACAGACAACCCCCATAATCATATTTCACAACGAATTCACAAACATTATTTACGCTATTACAACTACCATGGCGGGAAACACCAATGCCATACACGGCATGGCCCCAAATCCATCACACATTTCATCCATATAACCAATGCAAATGACGAATGCGAATCCATACAGTCCACAAAACAACAACCATTGAAATCAACGCAGTATATAAATTTAAACACAGTATCTATAAAATTAGTAAGTAGTTTACACAGTCGTCTACTTTCGGCCATTGCACCATTGCAAGCAATGGTGCTCCCATTTCCTGTAACATAACCTAAACATTATTTACAAAATACACAGATCCTATCGAGGGTTTACCTAGGCTCTCTTCGCTTCCCAGAATCACCATTTAAATACATTCCATACATTTAAAAGTTCAGGACCGAAGGCATAAAAAACCCAAACAAACAAAACCCCAAGCCTGTCGAATTTACAAAATGCAGAGCTCATGTGAGTTACATTCAAACCCCAAACCCAAAACGCATCCATTGGAACCAGACTCAAGCAAATTCAACCAATGACGAGTGATAAATCAATCTTAACTATGAAGCCAACAGGGAACAAGTAATTACACGCACAGCAGGCTTACCGAAGGTTATGGCTTTGCCCATGAGCTACGACCCACACCTTCTCTCGCTACCCCTACAAACCTGCAACCACATACATGAACTATGATGTGAGAAGTATGAATAATATCCATACCCAAATCAACAATGATGCTAATGAAACAGGACACCCATCATACTGTATGCTAAATCAACACAGTCGCCTTCCTTCACACCGAGCAGGAGCAGAGAGCAAGCATCACTGCTGCGAAATACCAAACTAACGCTCGGGCCAAGCCCTAAGCTTTCCTACCCCTTCTCCCAAGGCGCATTGATATCGCCACCCTGGCCACCCTGGCCACCATTAACGCACACCAGACCCATAATCGTATAATATATGGACTACATTACAACTTGCCACCCAAATCAACATAAAGGTTTAAACCATTGCGAATTACATAAACCCATACATGCAACGAATAAAATTAGGCTTTAAGCCCTAAGTCCATGGCATATGAAATATGCCATGGAGCGTTTAAACCAAGGGTTTTACAAAAGTATTATTTTTTCCAACTATTACACCATAGTAAGATTATGATAGGGCATAGTCAAGTCGTAAGCATTTACACCATGATAATTAAGTGTCTCATAAATAACAAGTCTGTGTCACGCAAATAGTAAGTGCGATAGTGACCCCATCACTATCATAAAGACTGTAATGATAACAATAACAATCAGTAAAATGTCACTAGGATAGAGATGCAAATGCGAGTGTTAGTGACCAAACGATTAGCACTTCCCGTTAAGCTTTATAAACAAGTTTTCCGTCGCCAAGTGCACCTACACGCAAACAGGACAAGAATGCATTAGTTCGATAGAACTAAGTAAGACCATTGTGACAAGTAGAATATGTTACCTCTCAGGTGGTTACAAGGGAAACTAGTCCTGCCACTCAACCCCTTTATCTATTAACAAAGTCAAGTTAGAATCATGTATACGACAATAAGCACATGTTAATAAACAATGAAGTTTATAAGTAAATAACTAACTTACACATCAATGCTTAACCACTAGTACATACATTAATCAACATCACAACAAATGTAAGTAACATATTAATAACCGCATCGAGAAATATGGAAGCAGGACGTAAGAACAACTTACGACAATACAACAGTACAATCAGAGTACGACACATTCCGCAAAGTTCAATTAATGTCCAACATAGGTAGTTTTGACTAACCTAATAATTTATTTATTTTTTCAATTTTTGGGGACATTACAAGTGGTATCAGAGCCTAGTTTCAACACTAAGAGACCTAATGGGCGTACCAAACATTTGTTGCAAGGAAAATAAAGTATGTTTTAAATTTTGTTAACTAACAGAAATTTTCCTGCTATTAAAATTTGCAATTTCATGAATTTTTACAGAATAGTTCAGATCATGAACACTGAAGAAGATAACAACAGGCAAGGGAAATTGAATATCCCCACACAGGAAGCAGAAATGGTGGTGGAACTGAATTATGATATTATGAAAACAATACAAAGTCTTCAAGCAGACTTGCAAAATTTCAAAGATGACAATCTGAATGAAATAAATGAACAACAAACAATCAATGAAGCATTGCTGCGAAATATGACAAGGGGAAGTCCGCAAGGGAAACCCACTCATTCCACAAACAGGTGCAAGAAGGAACCTTATCATAATCGAGCCAACAACCCAAGAGAAGAAGGAAAAGAGGAACATACCCCTGAACCTCTAGAAGAAGAATATCACATTCCTTCCAGTGAGGACTCTCTTTCTCCATGCAAAAAGAAACAAAGAAGTGATGACAAGCTCCAGGGGGAGTTCAGAAAAATAAGATCCCCAACCTATGAAGGAGAGGTGAACACGGGGGAGAAAGCTGAAGAATGGCTGTTGGGTATGAGAAAATATTTCTGAGTTCATCACTACTCTAGCGAAATGAAGGCTCGACTGGCCATTTATAATTTAAATGGAAAAGCAGCCAGATGGTGGAGAGACTTGAAACATACCAAGAAAGATGAGGTAAGAGAAATACGTCGGAGTAAATTCCGCAAGATCTTCCAAGAAAAATATATGTTGGAAAGGTTCTTCGACAGAAAGGTGAAAGAGTTTCACGAGTTACGTGTGGGATCCATGACTATGGATGCTTTTATTAACATATTTCTAGGTCGGTTACATTATGTACCATACATCAAGGACAAAAAGGTAAATATCCAACAGTTTTTAGGATGTCTTTCTTCCAAATTTCAAGAAAGGATTGAGTTTGACATGCCTAAAACCTTGGACAACACATTGCACAAACCTAGGCTCTGCTATGAGCATGGAAAACTAAGGCAAGAGAACATGAACAGAAATAGAGACACATTTAAGAACTTCTTTGACAACCGCAAACCAGGTTTTAACCCACCCCCGTACAGGAAATAGAACAACAGTTTTTCGATGAACAAGAACTTCAACAAATCAGGTACAAAGCCATATGTACTAGCTCCAAATGTTAACAAGTCAGTAGCGGCTGGGGGAGCCAATGCTATCCCACTACAAATCAAATGTTGGAAATGCGGTGGGCCTCATTATGCCCGAGACTGTAAGAACAAGACCAATGGGGTCTTGCACAACTTACAAGAAGAACCAATAGTAGAGGAATTAGCTAGAACACCACGGATTTATGTAGCCTTGGATGGACGATAGGAAGACCATCAGCCTACCATGGTTGAGATAGAAGGTAAGATCTTGAACACTTCTATTTCAATACTGATTGACCCTGGTGCTTGCCAGAGCTATGTATCTCCTAAAATTGTGGATGTATGTAAACTAGGAAAAGAAAAAAATGATAAACCTTGATTGGTACAATTATCCATAGGTACAAAATAGAAAGTTTAAAAAATAGTTAAAGATTGTGTGGTAAACGTGAATGGTTTTCTTACTAAAGTAAATTTGAACATCCTACCTTTAGGATCATATGATATACTTATCAGCATGGACTGGTTGGAACAACACCATGTCATGCTCGATTGCTTATGCATGTCAATATTGTGTACAGATAGCCAAGGGAATCAAGTGAAGATTCAAGGCATACTGAAGAAAGTTTCAGTAAGGAAGATATTTTCCTTACAAGCAAAGAAGTGCATATGAAAAGGTTGCAAGTTGTTTGTAGTAAATATCCGAGACATAGAGGTTGAAAGAGAACAACACATAGAGGAATTTCTCGTTCTTGTAGAATTCAAGGATGTATTCCCTGAGGAAATCCCTGGATTGCCTCTGAAATGAGACCTATACTTTTCCATAGAACTGACACCAGGATCAGTTCCGGCTTCAAAAGACCCTTACCGCATCAGTGCACTAGAGTTGGTGGAACTCAAACTGCAGTTGCAGGAGTTGATAGAAAAAGAATATATCTGACTGTTGCAGCTGCAACATTTTCCCAAAATTCAAAATTTTTTGGGACCCTCCTTTAATTCATTTTGCTTAGTTTTTTGGTTTCACTTGATGTTTGCGCAAAGATTACTTTGATGCCAGCGATTTTTTACGGTTTGATTTGATTTTGCCTTGCCGTCGGAAGCATGTGAGATTTTTTGAGTTAGGAGTCAATTTATCTTCACGCCCGCTGTTGCAGAAAAGAATAGGACATCAAGTCGGAGTCAAGTGTATTTGGTCTCCGATTCATTTTTTCTTTATCGACAGTTGTTTTGAGATACCGTCGGAACCTTTGTCTATACGTCTTGCACCGTTGCAAAGAAGGTATTGTGAAGTTTTTCGAGAGTTGCCGTATCCTCTTCCGATCCCTGCTGTTTTGACTTGCAAATCCTTTGGATTTCAGCTTTCGCCATTACGGTTTTGAAAAACACTATCTTTCCGATGAAGTTTGATTTTGTTTTCCGCGTGACCGTTATTTTTTTGGCCGAAGTCATGTTTGTGTTTACTCCGATTTTTGCTGGTCTACGGAACTTGGTTTCTTTTATAGTTTTACCGTTATGGCTCTCTAACCATCTATTGACCTGAAGCCTTAGTCTCGCGAGCTCCGATGTGAATGTTGATTTGTTTCTCCGCCGATGCCATTGCGGGTTTCCTGGTTGTTTCATCATCCGCCGTTGCGGAGGCGATGTTGATAGGATCGCCGATCCATTAGTATTTTGCCACCCAATGATATTATTTTTTCCCGCCGATTATTTATTGACCGGGGCGTATATATAGTGGGGTTGGGGTTTATTATTTTATTGTTATTTTGGTGATTTCTCCATGCTGTTGTTATCACTCGAGCAGACCAATGCATTCGCTATCAGTACCTTCGCTCCTAGGTGGCTCCACCATGGAAGTTTACGGGTTTCTCCACTAGTCACGCAGCACAGTGCTAGGTAGGCCCTTATGTCCGTTTTTCCCGTTCCGTTCAATTGGTCAAACTGTTTTGTTGTCTCTGCGGTTAGTGGTTACCTAGGTTTTTCCATCCCGGCATGTATATATTCGAGGTAAATGGTATGACTGCCCGGTGGGGGGTTTTGTAGTTTTGAAATGATGACTTTCGCGGCCGTTGGGGGTTTGCAGACCGCACTCGACTGCTGGGGAAACCGATGTAGACGGATGTTACGCTATCCGCACCAGTTTCCCCCAGTCTGTGTTTGGCCATCCGGCGAGGGCGTTTTCATGGTTTTCTTTCGAGATGCTGCGGTTTTGGTCCTACATTTTGGTTTCCCTCATTTGTGAACCAAGGTCGCGATCTTGTGATTACTCCCCGTTTAGGATGAGACTGTTCAAACTCGAATACGAACCCTAGACCAATTTTTGGGTCAGAATGCATTATCTAGTCGGACCGTGATGCGAGTGTTTTTGCAGCAAGTAGCTTCATCTTTTTTTTTATGAGTTAAGTGCGCTATCACTTGAGGTGTCCTCACTTGGGATTAGGCACCATATTTTCTGCGTAACGTTTAGGTCGTAGCGCCGAGAGGGGGTGTTTGAGACTGTTTTTTGCTTCAGCATTAGGAGGGAGATATTCGTCGTTTTAGAAAGGCCATGATATTCTAGGTTAATTCTGTAAATGTTGGTCATAAGCTGGTTTTAGCCTTTTGGGCAGATTAATTTTATGCGGGAACATTTGGTTTTTGAGCATTGTTTGTTTATTTTTCATAGTTGCGCTCATGTTTAACATAGAAGAGGTAAAATGCTTATACAGTTTGTCTCCATTTTGAATGTTATCTGGGAATGACCCAACAGAACCTAAAAGAAATTTCTGTATATGACAGGGAAATTCTTCAGAATCCAAGATGTCTAAACGTCAGAAGAAGAAGGATCCCGTAGTAGAAGAGGAACCCGAAGTTGAAATCGTTACCAGAGTTGAATACAACTACGAGGACACCAAATGCATAGTGGGTGTGGAACCCGAATATCAATGGGGGGAGGTTTACAGATTAATAACACGCCGAGAAGTACTTGACACAGGTTTTGAAGAAGAAACCATCTATGCCAATATAGAGAGATTTGCATTGATGAAAGTTGCTACCCGACCTGAGCTTTTTCCATGCTCAGAAGTGATTGGGTGGATTCTGCCCAGGGCAGATGTAACCACCATGATTTTGGCAAATGTTGATAAATAGGGTTATGTTGCTTATAGCCTTGGGTATGTATCACTGGCCTACCACTTACCAGAAGCATAGGTGTACTTGACTGAGGACTGGCTGAAGGCAATTAAGATGGACCTAGTCGAGACACTAAAGAGAATGCTGATGCCTGGAAAGAACTTTAGAACTAGGGCGACCGGGGAATATGATACTGCCAATCTATGAACCCCTTACAGGTTGATTGCCCTGATGCTGAACAGGATTTGCGGGAGGGCCCATGGTAAAAGCTTCAAGTTAGAGTGGGTGCCTATCATTTTCTATGTTGCAACATAGGGGACAGTGTTCAACTGGGAAAACATTGTGTCCAACAGCCTCTCATCCTGCATTTCTTTAGCATTAGGAGGGGTGTCCCAGAAGAGATCAGAGTTCTATATGAACTCTATACTGATTGATTGCATACTATGCAACCAACCCTTCCCCAATCTGAGGTGTATCTGGGACCGGGAAAGAACACCAGTCTACTTAGCATACAAGCCACTGTGGGCACACAAATACCACAGTCATTGTAGAGAAGTGTGTGAGCACTTCGTCATGCCATTATATACATTGATTTTCTTAAAGGAGTGCAACTGTATGTCAGAGGAAGCATTGCAGATGATTGAGGAATATGCAGACTACTATCTAACAGAGGATGGATTGTATTTCAGAATGTATGTATGCTCTAGAGCACCCTCACAGCTACCAAAATATACCACTGACTATATAGTCCACAAAGAGGTAGTTAGGTAAGTATTTTTAGATGGCATAGGGAGTTTTTTGTTTCAACATAAGAAAGCCACTTAACCTCCTTTACCATTCAAGTTGGGAAGCTATAAAATCACAAGGGTGAAGAAAGCTGAGGAATTTGTGGAGGAATTGGGGAAATGAATTTCCATAGGAACGATTCTCGAAATAAAGTGGCAGAGCACTGTAGGGAGGAAAATGTGCATTTTGAAGATACAAGCCACTGGGATAGAGAGGAATCCATTTTTTGCAGTGCACAAAATATAACGGCCTTAAGAAGAAGGTTTAAAAAGAAAATCACCACCAAAGGCGGGAAAGGACAGGATGAGCAAGAAAAGGCAGAGGAGGAAGAAACTAGAAAAAGAAATGAAGATGCTAGGAGACTAGCACATGAAGCTGAAAGCTGGATCAAAGGTGAGGAGGAAGAGAAGAGAAGAGCTGAACAAGAAGTAGCTAGAAAGGCAGAAGAAGCTGCCAAGAGTGAAGAGGAGGAAAATAAAAGAAAGATGGATGAGCAACTAAAGAAGCAGGAAGTAGAAAGGATAAAACTGACAGGAGCAGTGACAAAGCAATCGGTTTTCGATCCTGTAGATAGTCAGGCTTAGGACTTGGGTAATCCTGATATTCAAGATCCTGTGGTAGCTGCTGGCAGCACAACAGGACAACCTATGGTCCCCACCCTTAGGCTAATCCCTTTTGAGCAGAAGAAAGGGGAGGAGGTACTGGATTTCAACACTATCTTTTATGATAGGGAAAGGAAAAGGATAGTGAAGAGGACTGAGAGAAAGGTCGAGACTAGGGGGCAGTTGGTTAAAATGATAAATGATACAATTGTAGTATATGGGACAGACAAGGACCCCAAATTCACCATCAAAGCTGGGGCTGCATTGATCCATGCTTCTGAGGACAGTGTAGATCGAATAATGACTGATCTAGAACAGTCAAAGAAGTCTACTGCCCCGCTAAAAGATACCCTGAGAAGAGAGAGAGAGGAAAATAATAGATTGAAAAGAAAGTTTAAAGACATACAACATGAAATAAAGTCTTCAAAAGATGAACTCCAGTTCCTCCAAGTAGAGAAGAGATCTCTGGAGGCTGCCCAAGGAAGTTTGTAGGAATTGCAGCAGGAATGTCAAGGGTTGAGGACAGAAAAGGAGAAACTGCTAGGTAAGATAGGGGAGTTGGAGCTACAGAAGGCTACCTTGGAGGAATCTGAAAGGAAATCGCAGGGGTAGACTGCAGAGCTGAGAGAACAGGTTGCTTCGTTATCAGCAGCTCTAGAAGAGGCCAGGGAACAACAAGTCAATCTTTAGCCTTTCAAGGAGCACGTTCTGGGGCAAAGGAGCAAGATGCACCAGCTGCAAGTAGCCATAGAGGAAGAAATGTGCAAGATTTTGCAGGTGGACAATCGACTGGAAGAGATTTTGGAAACCTATTCATATTTTGTAGATAGATCGCAGGATATCTTAGAAGTCCTAATAGGAAGGATGGCGAAATTAGAAGCGAATGAAAAAACCCATGTAGAACTACCATCAAAATATCAACAAGCCCTGAGGCAAGACTATGATTTACTGGAGTTTCCCATAAACATAGCCGAAGAATTCAAGAAGGTTGTCAAGAAGACAAAGGGGGCTTGTGTAGAATTCTTCAAGAGACTTTTGATCACTTATAATCGCTGCCAGGTTGAGGCTGAACAGAGAATGGATACATTTCCAGAACACAACCTGTTTTTGGAGATGTTGCAAAGGAGGTATCAGGAAAATGAACAAAGGATCCAACACATCAAAGCCTTAGATGAGCAAACCCTGAGGAATGAAGTAGCTCATTCCGCGGTTAGTGTGCAGTTGCTTGAGGACCAACTTCGCCTGAGCGCAGTCAGAATAGAAGTAATAAGAAATCAGGCTACTAAATTCAAAATAAATATTCGTTACTTAGAACCTTCTGAATTCAAAAGCATTGCCTCAGAGGCTTCAGCATGGAAGAAGTTTTTGAATAGTCAAGCAGGACCCTCCTCATGAGCACTTTATTTCTTTTATTGTAATATATTGTAAATTTTATAAGCACTTAATGAAAGAAAAGTGTGGGAGGTGAAGAGTTGGGGAAGCCCAAGAGTCATTCGTGGGTATCCCAACAGTTTTGTTCTTTTGTATACATATAGAAGATTTAGATAAGAGAAGGAATTTTTACCAGTTAGATTGGTGAAGAAATATTGTAAGAAGAACTATTTCCTTTTGCAATAGATAATTACAGTTTGCCGGTTGGAGAAAGCTTGGTGGAATGTTCAAATGTTATGCTATGGATTTGTTGAAGAGGAACTATTTCCTTTTCAGCTTTGTGTCCATTAATTGTGAGATCGTTCTAACTCTTTGAACCTATGTTCTTGTATGAATGATCTCTGGTTTATTTTATGAAAATTTCCACTATGAGTAATGAATGTTGTTCATAAACAATTGGCTATCTGGTTGTTCAAATATCTTTAAATGTTCATGTGTTTGAAAGAAGTATCAACTATCTGTCATTTTTTCATAATGCTTGCAAAAAATACATTACTCATTAATAAGTGATAATCTTGCTCCCTAGGGATAGGTTAGGTAGTTAGTTTTATTTTCTTGCTGTGTGAGATTCAGATGTAAGAGAGTCTAAGACGAGAGGTAAGAACCTACGCATTACATTGTGACCACTCCTTGCATGCTTAATCAATCTGCATTTTAGCTAGGCACTTGCATGTCATACTTAAAACTAAAAATACAAAAATATACACGGTGGACCGGGCTGCAACTGGTAAAACATTTTAATTTTGTTACTTGACCTACGGTAGCCGGACCGCAAACCAGACGGATTCCCTACACCAAACAGTCACGGGCTAGTTGGGAACGTTGACTGGGGAGAATCCCTTGCTGTTGTTTCCTGCAAATTTCCAGGCCTCAACAGTTTCTGGCACTAGAAGGAGGGCCACCAGTGCATGGCTGGCCGGGGAAATCCAATTCCTTGAAATAACTCCACCAGTGATAGTTTTGAAAGTAGTTTATTCCCTGATTTACCCCGAAGAGAATAGAGACCATTTTTTAGCTATGGAGAACCAAGTGGTAAATGATCTAAGAAGACACACATAGGCTTATGTAAAGAGTATTGGAGGATTACCCATTATCCCTAATTTACCCCAAAGAGAATACAATAAGAAAGACCGTCCCATCTTGGAGGACTCAGTGTTGGTTGGAGATTTGGAAGAACTTGTAGAAACAACCTTACAGGAAGTTGTGCAGCCTTTGAATCAAGTAGGCCCAAACACACCTTACGGTTCACCTGTTAATACTCCTGTTCCTTCACCTCCTCCCTCTCCACCCAGATTCATGGCAGGTGTAAATGAAAATCAGCCACCTAACCCACCAAATCCACCACCAGCCTAGAAAGCCAGATCACCCTTGAACTTAACACCTCCGTTGCATGACTTACCTCAAGCTTTTGAGAATTTGCTGCCTAAGTTTGATCCAAATGAGAAGGTAGTAGTAGATGACCATTTGCAAATTTTCTATTTGGCAATAGAAGGATTAAGGGCTGGGGAACATGAGGAAGTTGTTTGTAGAGTTTTTCCACACACCCTTAGAGGAGCAGCAGCATCATGGTACTTTGGTTTGCCTGCAAACTCTATCCTAGATTGGGATACCTTTGAAAGGATTTTCAGAAACAAGTATGCAGCCCAAAAGACATATGTAGCACTAATGAAAGGTTTGGGTGCTTTAAAAAAAGAAAGGAATGAAAAGGTACATAGTTTCACTCAAAGATTTTCTGCTTACCTCAAGAACTTCTCTGCAATTGATAAGCCTTCTGATAAAGTTCTGATTGAGTATTATACCTCAGCTTTAGGTCTGGATTTGGCTATGTTCGCAAAAGCTCAGGTTAAGCCTACGTTCGTAGAGACTTATGAAGAAGCAGAAAGAGTAGAGGCTGAAAAGGAAAGTATAGAAGATTATCCCGAGCTATCTGGAGAAAAAACTTCCGGGAAAAGAGCCTTATTGCTGTCTAAACCTAAAGAGGAGCAATCACATGATTTTGAGGGGATGTTAAAGATGATGCAAAAGCTTTCCAATAGAATAATAGATTTGGAGAAAGAAAAAGAAGCTCAGAAAGCTTATAAGCCTTACTACAAAAAAAGGGAAGATAACAACCAATTCAAGACTCCTCCGCACGGTTAGGCATCGATGAATCTGACAGAGGTAGGGATGGATAATTTCTGCACTTTTCACCGAGAACCTCATTCTGAAAAGAATTGTCCTCAATGGTTAAAGTCAATGACATTGGTAATGAATCAACTCTTGGATTCTAGATTGACTGAGGACAGTGATGAGGAGGAAAAAGGTAATAAGACCGTAGAAAAACAAGAAAATGATACCATGTTTTTATGGGATTGTGTCTCCCTGTTTGATACAGAAAAAGTACTCTTAAACCTGAGAATATACCAACGACAACAAAAGACATGAATTTGGTAAAGAAAGACAATTCAATAATCTCAAAGATTAATAAGTTGCAAGAGAATGTCAAGAAATAGCCAAACAACAATGTTGAGGACAAAGTACCTGAAATTACCATTATCATCCAAGATCCAAAGCAAATCAACAAGCCTGCTAAGCTTATGGAAGAACAAGTAGGTGTCAACAAAGAAAATATTGAAAAGCCTGAAGAGCCAGAGGAAGAGATACCTAATGAAAACCAACCTGTGGAGGAAGATCTCGAATCAATTGGGGAAGGGAAAGCTAGAACCCCACCTTTCCTTTTGACTCTGGAAATGCTGAATCATAAGGTGCATAATTGTTTGGTAGATTATGGATCATTAGTGAATGTTATGCCACTCGTAGTTTGCAAAAAAATTAATGGGCAGCCAAAACCTACTGCTTGGGAAGTCACTCAACTAGACATAACTAATGTCAAAGTAGTGGGAGAAATGGAGAATGTTCTCATTCGTTTATCTGCAAATAACAAGATATGTCAATTTATGGATATTGTGGTGGCTAACATACCAGATGGATATGGAATTATTCTGAACAGTGACTGGTCTGCAAGGTTAAAAGGGTATTTTGCTTCAGCTTGGTCACATTTATGGTTGCCTCATAAGGGGGTCCCAAATCGGATCAAAATTTTAAGAGAACCTTACATGAAACACACTATCACTAAGTTGGAAGAAGGTAATGAATCTGCTAATTCTGTTTTGGGGAATTATCTAACAGAGCTTGAACTAAGATATCATGCATAAGAAAAATCCAGCAATATGACTGACACTCAGCCTGATCTCCTTCAATTTTCATAGGCTGATGAGATTGATTGTAAATCGGTAGACATAGTTTCGATATCAAAAATAGCAGAATTAGACCATGGTTAGGTATCTCATGTCTGCAATCTAGCCTAGCCCCTTGACTCATAAGTTGATAGATTTTTAGGGGTGGGCACAGAATTTATCAGGTAGTGGTTGGTTCTCAATTTTTATTTTGATCTTTTGATTTGATGACCTTGTACATAAATAATTTGATGCAGTTTTACTTTGATTTACCGCTTTTATTTCTGGTTATTTTGTTTTGTTTTTGAATAAAAGAAGCAAACTTTTGGTTGCATGGAAAGCATCAGGGTTCTCGATTAACTGAAATCTTTGGGAGAAGGCTGTGCGTTTATTTTGAAATGATAGAATTTCTTCTAGTAGGTAGTTTTCCTAAATGGCTATGCACTCATTGAAGTCCTGCTTAATCCCTGAAAATAACTCAGAATTAAGAGGTCTGGAATACTATTTCGAGGCTCCATCCATTTCACATCTAAGATGTCCTAGGGAGTGATAGCAAAAGACCCACGGAAAGGAAGTAAGGTAAACAGTTTATTATATATAAATGATCCCATGCCATGATTTCAAAATCCTAAAGGCTGTTAAGAGTCAAAACTCTTAAGAGAAGCAATACATATCAAAGCAAAGTATCAGAAACATGAATCTCAATCTACCAAAAGTTCTTCTCCGTCTGTGAGCTAAAAAGTAAATACATCTCACTACTACATTTTGACCAAAAATCCGACGGCCGTCATGTCGGATTTTCGACACTTCCCTGTCGCATGTACGACACTTTGATTTTTTGTTAAGCGTCGGAAACTTGTCGTCGGGTTTCCGACACATGAGTAACCGTCGCTTAAGCGACACCTAAGCAACCGTCGGTTAAATTTAAAGCGTCGGTTAAGCGACGGCATATTTTCGACAGTAGTGACAGTTAAGCGACGGATCTCCATCAAAACTGTCGGAAAAGCGACATGTTAAAGCGTCGCATAAGCGACGGATATCTAGCAAAACTGTCGGAAAAGCGACATGTTAAAGCGTCGCATAAGCGACGGATCTCCAGCAAAACTGTCGGAAAAGCGACATGTTAAAGCGTCGCATAAGCGACGGATCTCCAGCAAAACTGTCGGAAAAGCGACATGTTAAAGCGTCGCATAAGCGACGGATCTCCAGGAAACTGTCGGAAAAGCGACATGTAAAATTGTCGCATAAGCGACGGATCTCCAGGAAACTGTCGGAAAAGCGACATGTAAAAGTGTCGCATAAGCGACGCTTGTTGAAATTTTTTTTTAAAAAAATATTGTGAAAATAATGGGGTATTTTTTATTGTTTTTTAAACTTAAAGTGGGGCAAACAGGGAGCTTCGTGAGCTGTTCCTGACTGTCATTTACACGGGAACTCCAAACTCTGCAAGTATTTTGTTTTTCTACAAAATATTTCTTTTTCTGAAATGAGAGCCTAGATCGAATCCCACTCTCGCCAAAGAAGGTAAGAAAACCACAATTAAAGGTTTTATTGTACAAAACTAGTGATTCACAAGAGTCACAATGTAGATTTTTATCCATGGATATCATGTCCATCTCTGACTTCTATAATTAGACCTCAACGCTACAGAACTGATAATGGGTAGACTAGATCTGCATATAGCTTTGCCTTGGTTGTATCAATTATTTTTTCATCAATAACTGGAGTCCTTATGGTGAAACTATGATGAAACCTTTGATAACGATTCTGAGCTCTTCCAACCATAAATTGAAGGCATTTGCATGCTTTCCCACTTCAGTTTATGTTGTTGATGGCACTTGGTATTGAGAGATATCGGTGACATATTTGTATTTTTGTTTGAATAGTTTGCTTGGTGGTTAGGCTCGAGAATCACTCCCCAAATACCCTTTACAAAAACTGTGTTTACTAGATAAGAGCTTGGGCTTTTCATGTCTGATATAGGAATCTGTCAACAGATTGAGCACACAAGTTTAACTATGGACTCCATTGGCAGACTTACACTGTACACTTGGGTGCACAGTTTGACTTAAACGCTTGGAGATTCGGATACAAAGCCCAATATTTGTTTATTAATTGTATATTGATAGTAAGTATCCTATTTACACTAGTGACATCCATTAGTTGACGAGGTTTTCCATGGAAGGAGAAGATGTCTCCACTTCCTTTTAGGGTGAACATAAGTGGGATAGAACAAGGTCAGATCCATAAGGGTGAACATAAGGGTGGACATTGCTCGTTTTTGTAACCGCTTTCCAAACATTCATCTAGCATATGATATATTAGAGAGTGATGATGTGAGTGCCGGGGAAAATGTTTATACATTGCAAGTTACTCTTGAAAGAGATCTAGAAAGAAGACAGGAATTAGGTCTAGTTGATGCACCCAGGTATCCCAAACCAAAAGAAGAAGGTTGGTGGCTAGTTGTTGGGGATCCAAGTAGCAATCAGTTGCTGGCAATGGTTCTTCAGTGTCTTTCATGTCAATCTTTTCGAGATGCTTCAGCAGCCCTATGGATTTTGGTAACCTTTTGAGGTTACCAATATTCAACTCCCTCAGCTGCAAAGGTGCCTGCAATGCAATATTCTTCCAACTTCATCAATATTCTTCCCTCCTTTAATTCATTTTGCTCAGCTTTTTAGTTTCGCTTGATGTTTGCGCAAAGATTACTTCGATGCCGACAATTTTTTACGGTTTGATTTAATTTTTCCTTGCCATCGAAAGCATGTGAGATTTTTTGAGTTGGGAGTCCAGTTATATTCATGCCCGCCGTTGCGGAAAAGAACAGGACATCAAGTCTGAGTCAAGTGTATTTGGTCTCTGATGCATTTTTTCTTTATCGGCAGTTGTTTTGAGATCCTGTCGAAACCTTTGTCTATACGTCTTCCGCCGTTATGGAGAAGGTACTGCAAAGTTTTTCGAGAGTTGTTGTATCCTCTTTTGATCCCTGCCATTTTGACTCGCAGATCCTTTGGATTTCAGCTTTCACCTTTACAGTTTTGAAAAACACTATCTTTCCGATGAAGTTTGATTTTGTTTTCCGCGTGACCGTTATTTTTTTGGCTGAAGTCATGTTTGTGTTTACTCCTATTTTTGCTGGTCTACGAAACTTGGTTTCTTTTATGGTTTCGCCGTTGCGGCTCTCTAACCATCTATTCACCTGAAGCCTTAGTCTCGCGAGCTCTGATGCGAGTGTTGATTTGTTTCTCCGTTGATGCCATTGCGGGTTTCCTAGTTGCTTCATCATCCACCGTTGCGGAGGCAATGTTGATAGGATCGTCGATCCCTTAGTATTTTCCCGATGATCTTATTTTTTCCCACCGATTATTTGTTTACCGGGGCGTATATATAGTGGGGTTGGGGTTTATTATTTTATTGTTATTTTGGTGATTTCTCTGTGCTGTCGTTATCGCTCGAGCAGACCAACGCATTCGCTGTCGGTACCTTCGCTCCTAGGTGGCTCCGCCGTGGAAGTTTACGGGTTTCTCCACCAGTCGCACAACACAGTGCCAGGTAGGCCCTTATGCCCGTTTTTCCTGTTTCGTTCAATTGGTCAAACTGTTTTGTTGTCTTCGCAGTTAGTGGTTACCTAGGTATTTCCATCCTGGCATGTATATATTCGAGGTAAATGGTATGACTTCCTGGTGGGGGATTTTGTACTTTTGAAATGATGACTTTTGCGGCCGTTGGGGGTTTGCATACCACACTCAACTGCTGGGGAAACCGGTGTAGATGGCCGTTATGCTGTCCGCACTAGTTTCCCCCAGTCTGTGTTTGGCCATCCGGGGAGGGTGTTTTCATGATTTTCTTTCGAGATGCCACGGTTTTGGTCCTACAGTTTGGTCGCCCTCGTTTGTGAACTAGGGTCGCGATGTTGTGATTACTCCCCATTTAGGATGAGACTATTTAAACTTGAATACGAACCCTGGACCAATTTTTGGGTCATAATGCATTATCTAGTCGGACTGTGATGCGAGTGTTTTTGCAACAAGTAGCTTCATCTTATTTTTTATGAGTTAAGTGCGCTATCACTTGAGGTGTCCTCACTTGGGTTTAGGCACCATATTTTCTGCGTAACGTTTAGGTCGTAGCACCGAGAGGGGGTGTTTGAGACTGTTTTCTGCTTCAGCATTAGGAGGGATATATTTGTCGTTTTAGAAAGGCCATGATATTCTAGGTTAATTCTGCAAATGTTGGTCGTAAGCTGGTTTTAGCCTTTTGGGCAGATTAATTTTATGCGGGAACATTTTGTTTTTGAGCATTGTTTGTTTATTTTTCATAGTTGTACTCATGTTTAACATAGACGAGGTAAAATGCTTATACAGTTTGTCTCCATTTTGAATGTTATCTGGGAATGACCCAACAGAACCTAAAAGAAATTTTTGTATATGACAGGGAAATTCTTTAAAATCCAAGATGTCTAAACGTTAGAAGAAGAAGGCTCCCGTAGTAGAAGAGGAACCCGAAGTCGAAATCGTTACCAGAGTTGAATACACCTACGAGGACACCAAATGCATAGTGGGTGTGGAACCCGAAAATCAATGGGGGGAGGTTTATAGATTAATAACACACCGAGAAGTACCTGACATAGGTTTTGAAGAAGAAACCATCTATGCCAATATAGAGAGATCTGCATTGATGAAAGTTGCTACCCGACCCGAGCTTTTTCCATGCTCAGAGGTGATTGGGTGGATTCTTCCCAGGGAAGATGTAACCACCATGATTTTGGCAAATGTTGATAAACAGGGTTATGCTGCTTATAGCCCTGGGTATGTATCACTGGCCTACCACTTACCAGAAGCAAAGGTGTACTTGACTGAGGACTGGGTGAAGGCAATTAAGATGGACCTAGTCGAGACACTGAAGAGAATGCTGATGCCTAGCAAGAACTTTAGAACTAGGCCGACTGGGGAATATGATACTGCCAATCTAAGAACCCATTACAGGTTCATTTCCCTGATGCTGAACAAGATTTCCGGGAGGGCCCACGGTAAAAGCTTCAAGTTAGAGTGGGTGCCTATCATTTTCTATGTTGCAACACAGGGGACGGTGTTCAACTGGGCAAACATTGTGTCCAACAGCCTCTCAGCCTGCATTGATTCAGCATTAGGAGGGGTGTCCCAGAAGAGATCAGAGTTCTATATGAGCTCTATACTGATTGATTGCATACTATGCAACCAACCCTTCCCCAATCTGAGGTGTACCTGGGACTGGGAAAGAACACCAGTCTACTCAGCATACAAGCCACTATGGGCACACAAATACCATAGTCACTATAGAGAAGTGTGTGAGCACTTTGTCATGCCATTATATACATTGATCTTCTTAAAGGAGCGCAACTGTATGTCAGAGGAAGCATTGCAGGTGATTGAGGAATATGCAGACTACTATCTAACAGAGGATGGATTGTATTTCAGAATGTATGGATGCTTTAGAGCACCCTCACTGTTGCCAAAATATGCCACTGACTATATAGTCCACAAAGAGGCAGTTAGGCAAGTATTTTTAGATGGCATAGGGAGTTTTTTGTTTGAACATAAGAAAGCTTCTTACCCTCCTTTACCATTCAGGTTGGGAAGCTATAAATTCACAAGGGTGAAGAAAGCTGAGGAATTTGTAGAGGAATTGGGGAAATGAATTTCCACAGGAACGATTCCCTAAATAAAGTGGCAGAGCACTATAGGGAGGCAAATGTGCATTTTGAATATACAAGCCACTGGGATAGAGAGGAATCCATTTTCCGCAGTGCACAAAATATAACGACCTTAAGAAGAAGGTTTAAAAAGAAAATCACCACCAAAGGCGGGAAAGGACAGGATGAGTAAGAAAAGGCAGAGGAGGAAGAAACTAGAAAAAGAAATGAAGATGCTAGGATACTAGCATAGGAATCCGAAAGCTGGCTCAAAGGTGAGGAGGAAGAGAAGAGAAGAGTTGAATAAGAAGCAGCTAGAAAGGCAGAAGAAGCTGCCAAGAGTGAAGAGGAGGAAAAGAAAAGAAAGATGGATGAGGAACTGAAGAAGTAGGAAGCAGAAAGGATAAAACTGACAGGAGCAGTGACAGAGCAATCGACTTCTGATCCTGTAGATAGTCAAGCTCAGGACTTGGGTAATCCTGATATTCAAGATCCTGTGACAACTGTTGGCAGCACAACAGGACAGTCTATGGTCCCCACCCTTATGCTAATCCCTTTTGAGCAGAAGAAAGGGGAGGAGGTACCGGATTTCAACACTATATTTTATGATAGGGAAAGGAAAAGGATAGTGAAGAGGACCGAGAGAAAGGTCAAGACTAGGGGGAAGTTAGGTAAAATGATAAATTATACAACTTTAGTATATGGGACAGACAAGGACCCCAGATTCACCATCAGAGTTGGGGCTGCATTCATCCATGCTTCTAAGGACAATGTAGATCGAATAATGACTGATCTGGAACAATCTAAGAAGTCTACTGCCCAGCTAAAAGATACCCTGAGAAGAGAGACAGAGGAAAATAATAGATTGAAAATAAAGTTTAAAGACATACAACATGAAATAAAGTCTTCAAAAGCTGAACTCCAGTTCCTCTAAGTAGAGAAGAGATCTCTGGACGCTACCCAAGGAAGTTTGCAGGAATGTCAAGGGTTGAGGACAGAAAAGGAGCAGCTGCTAGGTAAGATAGGGGAGTTGGAGCTACAGAAGGCTACCTTGTAGGAATCTGAAAGGCAATCTCAGGGGTAGACTGCAGAGCTGAGAGAATAGGTTGCTTCGTTATCAGCAGCTCTAGAAGAGGCCAGGGAACAACAAGTCAATCTTCAACCTTTCAAGGAGCACGTTCTGGGGCAAAGGAGCAAGATGCACTAGCTGCAAGTAGCCATAGAGGAAGTAATGTGCAAGATTTTGCAGGTGGACAATCGGCTGGAAGAGATTTTGGAAACCTCTTCATATTTTATAGATAGATCGCAAGATATCTTAGAAGTCCTGACAGGAAGGATGGCGTGATTAGAAGCGAATGAAGAAACCCCTGTAGATCTACCATCAAAATATCAACAAGTCCTAAGGCAAGACTACTATTTACTGGAGTTTGCCATAAACACAGGCGAAGAATTCAAGAAGGCTGTCAAGAAGACAAAGGGGGCTTGTGTAGAATTCTTCAGGAGACTTTTGATCACTTATAATCGCTGCCAGGTTGAGGCTGAGCAGAGAATGGATACCTTTCTGGACCATAGCCTATTTTTGGAGATGTTTCAAAGGAGGTATCAAGAAGATGAACAAAGGATCCAGCACATCAAATCCTTAGATGAACAAACCCTGAGGAATGAAGTAGCTCATTCCGCGGTTAGTGTGTAGTTGCTTGAGGACCAACTTCGCCTGAGCGCGGCTAGAATAGAAGTAATAAGAAATCAGGCTACTAAATTCGAAATAAATATTCATTTCTTAGAACCTTCTGAATTCGAAAGCATTGCCTCAGAGGCTTCATCATGGAAGAAGTTTTTGAATAGTCAAGCGGGACCCTCCTCATGAGCACTTTATTTGTTTTATTGTAATATATTGTAAATTTTATAAGCACTTAATGAAAGAAAAGTGTGGGAGGTGAAGAGTTGGGGAAGCCCAAGAGTCATTCATGGGCAGCCCAACAGTTTTGTTCTTTTGTATAAATATAGAAGATTTAGATAAGAGAAGGAATTTTTCCCAGTTAGATTGGTGAAGACATATTGTAAGAAGAACTATTTCCTTTTGCAATAGATAATTACAGTTTTCCTGTTGGAGAAAGCTTGGTGGAATGTTCAAATGTTATGCTATGGCTTTGTTGAAGAAGATGAACTATTTCCTTTTCATCTTTGTGTCCATTAACTGTGAGATCGTTCTAACTCTTTGAACCTATGTTCTTGTATGAATGATCTCTGGTTTATTTTATGAAAATTTCCATTACGAGCAATGAATGTTGTTCATAAACAATCGGCTATCTGGTTGTTCAAATATCTTTAAATGTTCATGTGTTTGAAAGAAGTATCAGCTATCTGTGATTTTTTCATAATGCATGCACAAAATACATTACTCATTAATAAGTGATAATCTTGCTCCATAGGGATAGGTTAGGCAGTTAGTTTTATTTTCTTGTTGTGTGAGATTCAGATGTAAGAGAGTCTAAGACGAGAGGTAAGAACCTACGCATCACATTGTGACCACTCCTTGCATGCTTAATCAATCTGCATTTTAGCTAGGCACTTGCATGTCATACTTAAAACTAAAAATACAAAAATATACATGGTGGACCGGGCCGCAACCGGTAAAACCTTTTAATTTTGTTACTTGACCTACGGTAGCGGGACCACAAACTAGACGGATTCCCTACACCAAACAGTCACGGGCTAGTTGGGAACATTGACTGGGGAGAATCCCTTGCTGTTGTTGCCTGTGAATTTCCAGGCCTCAACACCGACCTAGTGTGTTCCCATGGGGAGCACTGATACTTTTCGTAAAGAAGAAGGATGGTACGATGCAGATGTGCATCGATTACCGTCAACTTAACAAAATGACTATCAAGAACTGATACCCACTCCCTAGGATCGATGACTTGTTCAATCAACTAGGAGGATCAAAGATCTTTTCAATGATTGACCTGCGATCCAAGTACCATTAGGTATGGATTCACGACGAGGATATTCACAAAAACGCCTTTCGTAGAAGGTACGGGCACTACGATTTTGTAGTAATGCCGCTCGGGTTGACCAATGCACCCGCAAAATTTATGTGTATGATGAACAGTTTATTCAGTAAATATTTGGATAGATTTGTTTTGGTCTTTATAGACGAAATCCTAGTTTACTCTAAGAGTAAAGAGGAACACGGGGAACACCTCTGCATAGTGCAACGGGTGTTACGAGAACACCAGTTGTATGCCAAGTTTAGTAAATGTGATTTTTACAAACCATAGATACATTACTTGGGTCACATTATCTCCGAGACAGGGATAGCTGCAGACCCGAAAAATATTAGAGCCATAGAAGAATGGACTACCCCTACTAATGTCACCAACATTAGGTCCTTTTTGGGATTAGCTGGATATTATCGAAAGTTCATTGAGAACTTCTCGAGAATAGCTTGTCCCATGACTACCTTGCAGAAGAAGGAAAATAAGTTTTTATGGATGACCAAGTGCGAGGGAAGTTTTCAAAATATTAAGCATAGTTTGATGACCACTCTGATACTACAAATTGTGGATCCCAATGGGGATTTCATTGTTTGCATGGATGCAAGCAAGGAAGGACTCAGAGGATTCCTCTTGCAGAGCGATTATGCGATCTGTTATGAATCGTAAAAGTTAAAATAACATGAGAAGAACTACCCCACACATGATCTTGAGTTAGGTGCCATCATTCACACATTGAAGATGTGGAGGCACTGCCTCATGGGAAGGAAATTCCTTCTAAAGACAGAAAATATGAGTCTGAATTATTTATTCGAGCAACGTGATCTGAATGCTAGGCAAGCCAGATGGTTGGCTTTCCTTAGCAAGTACCTTTTCGAGTTAAAGCATATTAAAGGAAAAGAGAACAAGATTGCTGATGCTTTGAGTCGACGAACTCATATGATATATGAGGTGACTTTAAGTCAAACTGATTCGGATTTTCATGAGAGGATTAGAAGGGCCAACAAGTTGACCCTTTCATTGTAGAAATCCTCAAGAAATTCCAAGAGGACAGGTTGTTTCAACAACAAAAGAGTACAAGGTAGACGAAATAGGACTGCTATGGTCCAAGGAGAGATTGTACGTTTCAAAAGGAGGGGACATTCGGTTCGGCATCGTCACAGAATTTCATCGGACACCCTACTCAGGGCACCTAGGATATCAAAAGATGATATCCGACGTTAAGAGACACTTTTTTCTGGCCTAAGTTAAAGGCAGACATTGCGTTGTTTATCGCGAAATGTCAGGAATGTCAGCTGGTCAAAGTTGAGCATCAACATCCTTCGGGATTGCTGCAGCCACTACCCATTCCGGAATGGAAGTGGGAGGTCATTAGTATGGATTTTATCATCGGTCTACTAAAAAGTAAGAAACAAAATGATTTTATCTTTGTAGTTGTTGAGAAATTGCCAAAAGCAACACACTTCATTCCAGTGAAGTCGACCTACAAGGCAACACACATTGATGGCATCTTCTTGAAGGAAATATTTAGATTGCACGGGATACCCAAGGAAATCATATTGGATCGAGATACAAAATTTACCAAATTTTTTTGGAGATCTTTGTTCTCTGGATTATAGATGCGGTTCAACTTTAGTACTGCTTATCACTCGCAGATAGATGGGCAGACATAAAGTGTAAACCCGATTGTTGAGGATATGCTTAGGATGTATGTCATGAACAACCCAACCAAGTGGGAAGACTGCCTACATCTCACAGAGTTTGTGTATAAAAACAGTTACTAGACTTCCGCCAAGATGAGTCCTTTTGAGGTACTCTATGGACGGAAGTGTAGAACACCGGTTACTTGGGATAGCCCAGTGGATCGACTCATGTTAGGGCCTGATTTATTAAATGACTTGGAACAATTGGTTACCAAGGTATAGGTGAACCTAAAGAAGCACAAGACCGCCAGAAAAGCTACGCGGATAAGAAAATAAAAGATAAATATTATCAAATAGGCAACCATGTCTACTTTAAAGTAAAAGAAAAATGGAGCTTGTTGAGCTTGGGAAGGTGCGGTAAGTTAGCACCTAGGTTTTGTGGACCCTTTGAAATATTGGCCAAGTGAGGGCCAGCGGCATATGGACTAGCATTACCTACGCACATAAGAGTCCATAATGTTTTCCATGCATCATTATTAAAGAAATATGTTTATGATAGTAAACATGTGGTTGATTGGTCCTTATTACAGGTGGAACGTGAAGAGGAGTTTTCCCCTGAACCTCTTTACATATTGGACAAGAGAGATGTGTAGCTCAGGAAGCACACGATAGTCCAGTTGAAAGTGCAATGGAATCATTTCAAAGCTGATGAGGCTACTTGGGAGAATGAAGCCACCATGAGAAAGGTTTACCCCTCCTTGTTTCATGATTTCATTCTGAGTCCCTAGAACACCAAGGACGGTGTTGTTCTAAGCAGGGAGGGATGTAATATCTTGAATTTTGGACCTAACACTTATGGGCATGAGCCCCATTGATTATTATGTTACCTTGATGTTTTATTTTGATATACTGGGTCAAAGACCACACTGCATATGGACATGATGATTTGTTCGATATACTGGGCATAAGCCAATTGCATATGATATATATATGTGTGTGTGTGTGTGTGTCTGCTTGTGTTTGGCGTGGACCTTGAAGCACATAATTGATGAGATGTTTTGTGTTGAGCGAGGAGCTTTGGAGCACATGGGTAAATTGATGTTTTGTGTTGAGCAAGAAGCTCTGGAGCACATGAGTTTTTAGACATTTGTGTTGACTGTGAAGCTCTGGAACACATGAAAAGATAATTTGGAAGTGTTGGGCATAAGCCCTGGAGCCTTCCATGTTGATGTTGAGCATAAGCTCTGGAACATCGGATCCTTAGCCATTGTATCCCTGGGTGTATCCTATAATTACATCCTAGCATTAGTGTTGAGCGAAGATCTCTGGAATTGCACTAAGTTTGTAACTCCTTATTTTTAGCAATGAGTATGGGATTTGGTAAGCGCTAGGAGTTACTAAAAATAATTAATGATTCTCGAGTGAAAACGACTCGAGAAAAATGTTGATCTCATCTGACTTATTTATAAATGATTAAATGAAATTTCAAATTTTTGTATTCTCATCAAGTACTGAAGAACTACCATGTTATACAAGGGAATCCAACATGCAAGGATGTTTAGAGTTGCCTAGCCTAGTAGACCTAACCATTTACCCGATGACCTTAATGAAGAAAGTGTCGTAAGTCCAGGGATCACAATATGTGATACCCTAAGACAAATGTTACTAAATAATATACTATTATATATTTTATACAGAGGATGTATAAAGAGTACACATAGTAATAATATAATAATGTAAGAAATAAGGAAAAGTTCCATCTATTACTATTATTACTAAGATAAAGATTAAATATTATAATACCTATAAAAGTCCAATTAGGAACTAGTTGAAAGTTCCCAAGTTAAAATATTAAAAGTACTAAATTAAATAAAAAGCGTTACATCAAGAAATCAAAGGATTCTTGATTTAACTACCCCTTTGACTTAAAATTCTGTCTTCTTGATTTAACTACCCCTTTGACTTAAAATTCTGTCTATAAAGTTCCAAGACAAAGAGAGGCTTGGGGATCTCTTCCATCTTTTTGGAGTCATTATTCTGCCTGATTATTCTCAAGAGAGTTCTTGGAGAACATTTTCCTAAGAGGAAAAATGGGAACTGATCCAGACTTGATATACCAGTTAGGGAAGCCTTTTAACCTTAGGAGCTCTAAGCTACTTGCATGTTGGAACCAGCTCGGGGGGATCCAGATTGAAACCAAGAATCGTTTCGGGTCATGGTTGGGTGGAACATGGTAGTTCCCAAGTGATTCAGTCATCTATACAGAGGTTAGATATGCATTTGAATTGTTAATGCTGGGTAATTGAGTGTGCAGGTTTCAACCATTAGAAGAGCTTCAATTTTCAGGTATGAGGTTCTTGACTGCCTATTTCATTATCTAGATTAAGTGTTGGCTAGATTATGCAAGTGTTTATATTATATTTCTAACCCTATGTACCTTTGTTTTTCCTGTCAAAATTCTTTTAGGGTTTACATTTTCATTCTAAAACCTAGGATGTAATTTAATTCATGTTTAAATATTTACTAAGGGTTTTGTGCTTTAGTTTTACTTCTATAATGTCTTTTAGTAACAACTTAAACCTTGTTTTCCTACAACCTAGGATTTATTTCTAACAAGTACCTATCTGTTAATTTATCTATGTACTCTATTGACAGATTTCATATTATCAGCAGAGCT
>LPNX011214450.1:47274-101368 GCA_001517045.1 Pseudotsuga menziesii | reverse complement strand
TATATTATCAGGTATAAAATAGAAATGTAATTCTAAATTTGCAAACACTATAAACACAATTAAGAGTACCCATAAATTCAAAGTATAAAAACCAACTAAGACCTCTCGGGGTCTGTACAAACATTAAACATTCCTCATTAATAAAATATTATCATAAATCAAAGCTACAAACCAAGTATTGAGACCATTTCATGGTTCACGATCTATTACTACCAACTAGATCCACAATATCATAATACATTATACCAATTATCTACATAAACAAACCCTTGTGAATTTAACAAATCAAACCCTTAAATAACAACGAATCATATCATCAATCGCATGCCATAAACAAAAGTCCTTAAAGTAAAAATCAACATAATATCATCTACAATAAAACATTTAAAAACAAATGTAATATTATTACAATATTCATTTAAAACCGTATAATTAAACAAAGGTCGTATGATCAACTCCCGTGAGCATTTAAGCCCAAATCGTAAACCATTTAAACATAAACCCTCATCACAGTGAACGACCCAGGATCGAATCCTGTAGGTTCTACTAATATTTTACAAAGCCATGCTATTTTATTTATACACAGGTTGGCCATTAAAACTTAATCTCTCTACACTGTGGTCGGAAGACCCAAATAACAATTTACACGATGCAATCTATGGCCTCGACCTTCTACAAATCCAACTCAATATAATGTTCAACAATTTCCAAATATTATAACCTTGTCAACGTTACTAGCAGCGACAACTGGTAGTCGTGAGGATACATCACATACATCCCCCATAATCATATTTCACAATGAATTCACAAACACTATTTACACTATTACAACTACCATGGAAGGAAACGCCAATGCCATACATGGCATGGCCCTAAAGCCATCACACATTTCATCCATATAACCAATGCAAACGACGAATGTGAATCCATATAGTCCACAAAACAACAACCATTGAAATCGATGCAGTATATACATTTAAACACAATATTTATAAAATCAGTAAATAGTTTACACAGTCGTCTACTTTCGGCCATTGCACCATTGTAAACAATGGTGCTGCCCATTTCCTGTAAAATAACCTAAACATTATTTACAAAATACACAGATTCTATCGAGGGTTTACCCAGGCTCTCTTCGCTGCCCAGAATCACGATTTAAATACATCCCATACATTTAAAAGTTTAGGATCGAAGGCATCAAAAACCCTAACAAACAAAACCCCAAGCTTGTTGAATTTACAAAACACAGAGCTCATGTGAGTTACAGTCAAACCCCCAACCCAAAACACATGCATTGGAACCAGACTCAAGCAAATCCAACCGACGATGAGTGATAACTCAGTCTTAACCACGAATCCAAGAGGGAACAAGTAATTACACGCACAACAGGCTTTTCGAAGGTTATGGATTTTCCCATGGCCTTGCCTAGGAGCTACGACCCACACCTTCTCTCACCACCCCTGCAAACCTGCAACCATAGATAGGAACTATGATGTGAGAAGTATGGATAATATCCATACCCAAATCAACAACGATGCTAATGAAACAGGACACCCATCATACATGTTTGCTAAATCAACGTAGTCACCTTCCTTCACATCGAGTAGGAGCAGAGAGCAAGCATAAATGCTGCAAAATACCAAAATAACACTTGGGACAAGCCCTAAGCTTTCCTGCTCCATCTCCCAAGGTGCATTGATACCGCCACCCTGGCCAATATTAATGCACACTAGACCCATAATCGTATAGTCTATGGGCTATATTACAACTTGCCACCCAAATCAACATAAAGGTTTAAACCATTCCGAATTACATAAAGCCATACATGCAATGAATAAACTTAGGATTTAATCCCTAAGTCCATGGCATATGAAATATGCCATGGAGCATTTAAACCAAGGATTTTACAAAGTATTAATTTTTCCAACTATTCAAACCATATAGTAAAAATATGATAGGGTATGAGCAAGTCATACAAATTTACACCATAGTGATATTATGATAGGGCATAGTCAAGTCATAAGCATTTACACCATGATAATTAAGTGTCTCATAAATAACAAGTCTATCTCACACAAATAGTAAGTGTGATAGTGACCCCATCACTATCATAAAGACCGTAATGATAACAATAACAATTAGTAAAATTTCTGTAGGATAGAGCTGCAAATGCGAGCGCTAGTGATCAAACGATCAACACTTTCCGTTAAGATTTATAAATAAGTTTTCCGTCGCCAAGTGCACCTGCATGCAAACAGGACAAGATTGCATTAGTTCGACAGAACTAAGTAAGCCCATTGTGACAAGTAGAAACTGTTACCTCTTAGGTGGTTACAAGGGAAACTAGTCCCGCCACTCCATCCCTTTATCCATTAACAAAGTCAAGTTAGAATCATGTATACAACAGTAAGCACATGTTAATAAACAATGAAATTCGTAAGTAAATAACTAACTTACACATCAATGCTTAACCATTAGTACATACGGTAATCAACATCACAACAAATGTAAGTAACATATTAATAACCACATCGAGAAATATGGAAGTAGGACGTAAGAACAACTTACGACAATACAACAGTACAATCAAAGTACAACACATTTTGCAAAGTTCAATTAATGTCCAACATAGGTAGTTTTGAATAGCCTAATAAATTTTTTTATTTTCAATATTTGGGGACATTACACCATGAGAGCTTGAGTCTTGGTAACTATTTTCCCCGGCGGTTGATCTTTGTTCTGGAATATTATATGATTTTGTTCTATCCAAATATGCTAACAAATTATCTTTGGAAGCTTCATCCAACACTCTTTAATTCCCTTTTTATTTGCCAAATATCCTTTGTACGCCTTTTCCCAGTTAACAAACCAATGTTGAGCATTACCCGAAAACTCCACCTTACCGAACCATGGGACAGTGAGCTGATCCCACACATCTCTAGCATAGGGGCAGATGAAAAATAGATGCAGGATGGTTTCTGAGTTAACTCGACACAATGGGAATCTAAACTGGCCTTCAATCCCATGCTTCTCCAGGTTCTCACCCATGAGGATCTGACCGTGCAACAAAGTCCAACAGAAGGTGTTGATTTTAGGCAGCGTTGGAGTTTCCCACAATTTCTTCCAGATCATGGGATTGTTGGCAGCGCTTGGGATTGCTGAATACACGTTGTATCCAATGGTGCATAATTTTTTTTCTAAACCCACATAATTTGTACTTTAAACCCATCATAAAATGATAATTGAATAATATGATGGTTTCTTTACAATAATGGAGATAACCTTTTATAGGTTAATACAGACCGCTTGATGAATTGGTGTGACCCTACGTTAGTTTACTAACTCTATATTTAATATTTAAAATAGTGGCTTATAATTATTTAGATACATAACATTGCCGCCGTCTTTTAGAATGCTTTGTCCTCAAAGCAAGGGTAAGGACGGGTATTGTTGACGAAACTGTCCTGTCTCCCATGATGCGTCTTCATTTGGAAAATTATTCCACCTAATGAGATATTCCTTGAGTGTTCGAGAACAAAGTTTTCTTTCTCGGGTTGCAATGATTTCCTTGGGTTCCCAAATGACCCTCCCTTCGTCATCTAACATAGGAAGTATTGTTTGTACTGTTTGATGTTTCCCCAACATTTTTTTGAGACATGATACATGGAAGACATTGTGGATACGACTTTTATCAGGTAACTATAATTTATATGCCACTTGACTGATCTTATAATTTGGTACGGTCCATAGAACTTTGGGGCCAACTTGTGTTTTCCTCCACTTTTAAAGGATACATGTTTATAGGGTTGGAGTCTTATGAACACCCAGTCTCCTACTTCAAACTCTCTTTCAGTTCTGCGTTGATCTGCTTGTTGCCTCATGCGATTCTATGCCATGATTAAGTTATCCTTGAGTAATTCAATCATTTTTTGAGATTTCTCTAGTTGGTTCTTTACTTCTGGAACATTAGTGTTGTTCAAAACTAAATCCTTCCGATTTGGAGGTTCATACCCATATAAAGCTTGGAAAAGGGTCATTTTTGCGGAGGTGTGGTAAGTTGAATTGTACCACCATTCTGCTAATTGTAACCATTGAGACCAATGGTTTTGTTTATCTATTACAAAACAACGTAGATACGATTCTAAGCATTTATTAATGACTTCATTCTGACCATCTGTTTGGGGATTGTAAGTTGAGCTCATATTGAGTGATGTGCCTACTTGTTTGAAAAATTCCCTCCAAAATTTCCCATTAACTTTTGCATCTCTGTCGTTGACAATGAATTTTGGGAAACCATGTAATTTGTAGACATTTTTGCAAAATACATCTGCAATTTGTTTTGTAGTGTCTATTTTTTTTATTGCCATGAAGTGAGAAAATTTGGTTAATCGATTGACCACTACAAGGATCTTGTCCTTTCCTTCTGACAGAGGTAACCCATCGATGAAATCCATTGATATCTCTTCCCATTTCTGGTCTGGAATGTGTAGGGGGTGGAGTAACCCCGAGGTTAAAATATTTTCGCTTTTGTTCCTCTAGCATTTGTCGCATTCTGCCACATATTGTTGGATATCTTTTTGCATTCCCTTCCAGAAAAATGACCTTCTTGCATTATAATAAGATTTGAATAATCCTACATGTTCCGCGGTTAGTGAATCATGGGATTCCTTCATTGCCTTAACCTTGAACTTAGAGTTCGAGTTTAAATAAATCCTCCCCTTATACCAAAGGATATCATTTTTCCAATCAAACTTTGGGTCACGGTTGGAATTGTTAATTATAGTGCTTGTTTCTGGGTCCTTGGTGTATTCACTTTGTATTTCATCTAGCCAATATGGAATTGCGACTGAAATGGAGTAAGAGGTAATATCCTCATCTTTTGTGTATTATTTCCATTTCAAAAGCATTGATTTTTTCTATCCACTTCTGTTGTTCTATGGACAATGTTTTCTACTGAAGTAGGTATTGAAGACTATTGTGGTATGTGCGGATCATGAATTTGCTTCCTAGGAGGTATTGTCGCCACTAATTTACCAATGCCTGCATAATTTCCAGCATTTCCTTATCATATGTAGACTTCAATTGTTCTCGCTTGTTTAATTTCCTGCTTTGAAAATCTATCGGGTGTTCATCTTGCATTAGTACTGCTCCCAACCCATAACCTAAAGCATCACATTCTATCACGAATGGTTTGGAGAAGTATGGGGTAGCTAATACAGGCGTGGAGAACATAATTCCTTTCAAGGCTTCAAAACATTTTTCCGCTTCCTCACTCCACTGGAATGCATTCTTTTTTAGAAGGTTGGATAAGGGTGCGGTTCTGTGCACATAATTCCTAATGAATCTTCTGTAGTATCCAGTTAGCCCAAGGAATCCCCTTAACTCAGAGATGTTAGTAGGTTTGGGCCAGTCTGTGATTGATTTGATTTTTTCTGGATCTACCTTGACTCCTTCTTTAGATATCACGTGCCCAATATAGCTCACTTCTTCTTTACCGAACGTGCATTTGGACATCTTGGCGTAGAAATGATTTTCTTTTAAAATAGAGAGAACTTGTTCTAGGTGTGTGAGATGGTCCTTCCATGTCTTACTGTATATAAGGATGTCATAAAAAAACACTAGTACAAACTTCCTTGGGACTGGATGAAACAGGTTATTCATGGTTGCTTGAAATGTCGCTGGAGCGTTAGTTAGCCCAAAAGGAATTACTTTAAACTCATAATGTCCTTCATGGGTTCGAAAGGCTGTCTTCGCCACATATTCTAGCCTTACTATGATTTGGTAATATCCTGACCTTAAGTCTAATTTTGAAAAGTATCTTGCTCCATGCAGTTCATCCAACATTTCATCGATAAATGGAATGGGGAATTTGTCTTTAATGGTTATCTTGTTTAGTCCTCTGTAATCGTTGCATAGCCTAAATGACCCATCCTTTTTTCGTACCAGTACTACTAGTGCAACATAAAGACTCCAAATTTCTGTGATCACTCCACACTTCAGTAAATCACGGATTAATCTTTCAGTCTCTGTCTTATGATGGTGTGGGTACCTATAGGATTTAACATTGACAAGGCTTGATCCAGACTTGATTTCAATGACATGCTCGATCTTCCTTTCTGGTGGTAACTCCATGGGAAGGTCTTCGAATAATTTTTGTATTTTTGGATTAATCCTTGGATCTCTGTATGACCTGGTTTAACTACTTCTACAGTTAATAATTCCATCTCTTGGCATTGTACAACATACGTTGGTGCTCCCTTTCGAATTAGCTTCTCCATTTTGTGGGATGACACAATTTGTGTGTGAGGGGGTTGGAACCCATACAATTTGTATCTTTATCCTTGCCATTTAAACCTTATAAAGTGTTCTTTGTGGTTTTCTAAGTGGGTACCTAGTGTTTGCAACCACTAAATTCCCAATACTGCATCAACTCCTCCCAAGGGTACTGTGTAAAATTCTGACTCAAGGTTATAGTCTTGTATTTGCAACTTAACTTTGTGGAATTTTCCCACTTTTTCGATCTTCTTTCCATTTGCTACCATTACCTTCATGTTGGGTACTGGATATATGAAAAGGTTAAGCATATTGGCAACATTTACGTCGATGAAGTTATGGGTACTTCATGTGTCGAATAGGATGACAACATTATTATTTTTTATATGCCCTTTAAGTTTTAATGTCTGTGGTTGGTGTATTTATGTTATGGCTGACATTGATATCTTGGGCATTTCTTCATATTCTGAATCTGACGGAGGATTCTAGATGTCACATATTTCTTCTATGTTAGATTCCTCACTATCTGACTTGTCTTCCTCTTTTGCTTCACATTGATATAAGTTCTTGGTGGTCTCTTTTTTCAAACATCTGTGTCTTGGATCCCACTTCACTCCACAATATTTACACTTCCCTTCTTTCATTCATTGGACTTCTAAAGTGGTTTTGTTGTCACTTCTTAGATGTGGTGGTGGGTATTTGGTGTCGGTCTTGGTATTTTGGATGGATCTTCTATCTTTGTCATGGTTCTTGTTCCACGTCTTTTTCAATTTTTCCTCAATGATTTTTTATTTGCGTCTTGCTTTTTCCAAGGTTGATAAATTTAATAGTTCTAGTTCATCTCTAATATATGGTTTTAGTCCGTACACATAATTCTGGAGGTGTTGAATGTCTGTGAGTTTCGGCACACATGTCTTCAAGGCTTCCCATTCGTCGGTGTATTCATCAATGTCACCTTTTTGCTATAGTCTGGTGAGTTTTGCGAAGAAGTCCTTTTCTTTTAAATCTTCAAACCTCTTAAAGAAATCGTTTTGAACATTTTCCACTTGTGCTTAGTTGTCTATGTTGTAACCTTCCACCACATGTACCAGTTGTAAGCCCAATCTTCTAGTTGCATCGAGGCATATTTTATCATTTCTTCGTCAGCTGTGATATTGTGTATGGAAAAAAATTCTTCTACTTTGTTGATCCATGCCACACTTTGTTTTGTGTCACCATTGTCTTTGACAATTCTAACTTGGGTTTCATTTGACATCCACTTCTTTTTGGAGGAGAGAGCGATTGTTCAT
The DNA here is from genome assembly GCA_001517045.1 of Pseudotsuga menziesii. Lineage (NCBI taxonomy): Eukaryota > Viridiplantae > Streptophyta > Pinopsida > Pinales > Pinaceae > Pseudotsuga > Pseudotsuga menziesii. Next base: position 93,806 of record LPNX011214450.1, on the reverse strand, counting down.
GATTCGGAGAGTGATCGTGATCGAACTCTTCTTGTGGAATTTCTCTTATGGGAGGAATTCTCTTATGATGGCTTGAATTTGAGGATGGTTGGTCTTCCTTTGACACCTTGCCAACTAATGTGGTGATTGTGTATTCCAAATGCTGCTTGAGTTTGCTTAATCTGGATTCGAACAATACTGTGATGTCCCTTTTTACACCTTCCATCTCCCAAGCTACTGCCTCGTTGACTTCCTTTTTGACAGTCTCTGATAATTCATTTTTTCCTTTGTGTATTTCTGTTTCAATTTGGTTGAGTCTTGAGTGTACTCCTTCGATATGTTTAGAACTTTGGACTTGGTTAAGCTCTAATTTCACCATTCTTTCTTTAATTTTATTCATCTTCGACATTTTTCTTGTGCAGGGAGGAATTTTTAATAAGAATGGTGAGTATATATATATATATATATATATTATAATAATTAATTATTATATAATAAAATGTTTATTTTATTATTTAATATAATAAAATAAATTGAGAATATTATAAACATAATATATTATAACTACAATATATATATTTTATTATAATATTTTGTTTGTTTTGTGTTTTTGTGCAGGTTGTGTGGAGTGACAGCGTGAGGATAGAAGATGTGGCAGATGGAGGAGGTGGCGAAGGGTCGTAAGAGGTGGCGAATGGAGTAGCGAGGGTGGTAGAGGGAGCAGGGTGGTAGGTGGCCGGTGTGGTGTTGCATAGAAGGGACACGCAGGGATGGAAGGAGTGTGCAAGGAGTGGGAGGAATGTGCAGAAGGGAAGATGGAAGGTGGTGGAGGTTGAGCGCGGAGAAAAAAAATGGGGCAGTGCGACGGTGGAGGTTGAGTCGAGTTGCCGAAGGTGTCGAGGAGCCAATGGCTCTGGTACCACTTGGTGTAGAAAAAAATTTCTAAACCCACATGATTCGTACTTTAAACCCACGACAAAATGATAATTGAATAATATGATGGTTTCTTTACAATAATGCAGATAACCTTTTATAGGTTAATACACACCGCTTGATGAATTGGTGTGACCCTACGTTAGTTTACTAACTCTATATTTAATATTTAAAATAATGGCTTATAATTATTTAGATAAAATCTGAGAGAAGAGGTGTACACCTGATGTCTACCCCATACACGACGATCTCTTACTCCACTAGCCATCGACGCGATACCAGAGAGGCAGTCCAGGAATTATTGTTTCTCACCATCCAGCACCTCAGGACATTCTAGCAGTTTGCAACCGATCCACATGTGGGGACTCTCATTATCCCACTGGACTATGTCCCACATCGTTTTTATTCCCTTTCGATCCAACCACCTTCTGAAATATGGAATAGAGGGAGGGAACGAGTTCCCCATGATTGGGTATTTCCATAACTTGATCAACTTACCATTGCCAGGAATCCAGTACAGATCTTCCTTGAATCCAGACAAGGCCTTCTTACAAAGAGAGGAGATGGGGGATCCCTGGCTGATCTTGGGAATGGAATCCAGACATCAGAGTCTTGGTCCTTTAAAATACTTGTTCCAAATCACCTTACTTCTCCAGGATGGATTTTGGTCAACCAGGTTCCAAAGCAACTTAGCTCCCAATGCTAAATTTTGGAATTTCAGATCTCTAAGCAGGAGACCTCCTTCCATTCGAGGCAATTTAATTTTCCTCCAACTGATGAGAGAAAATATTTTCCCTTCACTATGCTTCCCTCATTGCCAAAGAAAGGATCTCAACATACTTTCAATTTTTGCTAAAATTATGGCTGGAGCCAATAGGATAGAACACTGATAGAGCAGATAGCTATTGAGAACAACTTTATTATAACCAGTTTCCCAACCAAATTTAGCCAAACAACACCCCAGGTAAGGATTATTTTTTTGAATTTTTCAATCAGAGGATTCTAGTTCGATCTCTTCAGCTTATTTCTGAAGATTGGAACTCCTTGATATTTAAAGGAGTGACAAATAGTTACTCCTTCGATTTCTAGTATCCGGGATATCCCAGACATCTCCCTCGGGTTGATATTCTAACTATAGATCGAACTCTTTCTAAGGTTCAGTTTTCTCCCTGAAGCTTGACAATAGTGATCCAATTTAGCTTTGAATCTTCTGGCAATGACTTGGCTTGCTCCTCCGTGAAGAATTGTGTCATATGCAAACTGAGCATGGTTGATTCTTTTAGTTCCTCGAGCCATACTAATGCCGATTAAGTCCTAGTCCCTCCTTTCTTGCTCGATTTGGAGATTGAGAACATAGTCTTGGATTGCATAGAGCAGAGGTGAGAGTGGGAAGCCTTACCGCAATCCTTGCATGGCTTGGAAGAAACCTGTAGCTCTTCCATTAATAAGGGGGGAAATCCAGGGAAAGCTGATGCAGGATTTGAACCAATTGATGAAGCTCGTATCAAAGCCATATATTTCCATAAAATTGAGGATAAATGGATGAGAGACTTTGTCAAATGCGTTTTCTAAGTCAATCTTCACCACCATACCTTTTTCTCCATTCTTCACGCTGGAGTGAATAGCCTCCTGGACTAGGATAATATTATCCCGGATTCTCCTGCCTTTAATAAAACCTCCTTGGTTCTCTGAGATGATACGGGGCAGGAATTATTTTAACCTTCTAGCCATTAGCTTGGTAATAATATTGTACCCAATATTACACAAGGAGATTGGGAGAAATCTGTCAAAGGAATTCACATCTTTCTCTTTGGGAATAAGAGCTAGGAAAGATGAATTTGTACTCCCACCAATTTTATCACATCTCTGAGTTTTAGTCACAATTTTGAATAAGTATTTATGTACAATATCCCAGCAAGCTTTGATGAAGTTTACATTGAAACCATCTAGGCCAGGTGCCTTGTCATCCTTCATATCATCCACGACTTCCTTCAGCTCATCAATCGTGATTCTTTTAATCAGCCTGTCGTTGTCCTATTTTTTAATGATTTTAGGAATTAACTCCATGATATCTCTTTCAATGATGATTCTGTCCTCAACTGAATAAATATTGCTAAAGTGGAAAGTGGCTTCAATTTTACTCTCTTCAAATTCATGGATAACAATATCCTGGGTGTGTATCTCCCGCACTACTTTAAAATATTTTCTTGATTCTTCTTGTTTATGGAAGAACCCAGAATTATGATCCTCCTCTTGGAGCCAGAGACATCTTGCTTTCAGTCTCCCAATCGTAGCCTCCTATCTATAGGCATTGATGAGTTCTTGCTGCAATTTACCTTCCTTTCTTTGGTCCTCCTCAGTGATCTATCTAGTTTCCATAACGATCTGATGGTCCTCAAGCATCGACATGACTTTGTTTTTTTTGGATTGGAGTTTCTAATGTTTTAGCCCAATTCTTGAGTGCACTCTTAGTTCTATGCCGTTTTTCTTCCCATATGAAGAATGGGGAGCCCGTAACCGGAGCAATCCAAGATTCAACAACAATATTCATGAAGTCTTTGTGTGAGACTCACAAAGGACTGAAGTGAAAATGAATAGGACCAAGGTTCTGGTCTTTCCTCATCTCAATAAAGATAGGTTTATGATCAGAGCCTCCAAACGCCAGGATTTTGGAAGAAGATTTCATTCCTAGAAGGAGAAAGGAGTCTTGTGCCAAAAATCAATCCATCCTGGTAGCAATGTGCCCTAGCCCCAATCTCTTGTTGCTCCAAGTGTATTTCCCTTTGGAAGGGATGATGTCTGAAAGGCCCCAATCTAGAATTAAGTCATCAACTTGCTCCCTTATGGGATATCTGACCACTGGACCCCCTCTCTTTTCAGCTTGATTAAATATGATATTTAGATCTCTGGAGATGATGAAATTTCCCAGCAGATTACTTCTTTCATCACAAATAAGATTCCAACAAATTTTTTTTTAACATAAGCAGCAGACACATATATGTTGAAGAGTCTTACCTGAATATTAGATTTTTTTGCATCAATGTAGCAAGAATCCAATGAGGTCTATGCTTGATATCAACAAGGTCAAATTTTTGGTCATCCCAAAGTGTACGTATTCCTCCGGAGGCACCCCTTGAGTTGACAGTTGTTCTTCCTCCTTTCTTCCAAAAGTTTGCACTTACCTGGAGAAATGCATCTTTCTCCATATTGATCTCCTGGATCAATAAAATGTCTGGTTGGACAAGTCTTATCAAATATTTCATAACTTCTTGCTTTCCTTTACTTCCCAGGCCTCTACAAATCCAGGAGAGGACCTTCATTACTTACTTTTAGTGGCTGATGGCATCCCCCTCTGGGACTACCCTAGTTGCTGAGTGTTTCTGGTGTTTCGAAGAAGTTTTTCCAAGGTTAATTGGGAGCCTTGCATTTTTTATTTATAAGTGGCTTGCTTGCGCTTGGTTGATTTCCTTCCCTTGCCTTCTTCATGCTTGGGGTAGCCATCTCTATTTCCCCTTCCTCTTCTTCCTCTTCCTCAGAGTCAAATTCCTCCTCTGACTTTTCCTAGTTTCCCCTTTATTTTACCGCCTCTTCTCTTGAATATGACTGGGCCAAATGGGCATTGTCTTTCTTAGTCAGATCTGATGAGACAACTTCTTTTTCCAAATCCTTCCCTTTCCCATTGTATTGCTTCTCCTTTTTAGCACTAGGATCACTCCGCTTCTCATTGGCCTTACTTTTTGGGGGGTCTTTGCTATGATCATTCCCCCCCTCTTCTTTCCTTTGCATTTCTCCACCTTTTTCTTTAGTATTGCTCTTTTTTGCAAGTTGCCACCCATCCTCTTTTTCCTGTTGGTCCTGTTTCTTTTGTGGGAAGTTACGGAAGAAATGCCCGTATTCATGGCACCCTATGCATTTGAATGAAAGTTGCTCGTAGTCCAACTTTTGAAAATGGCACCAGTTCCCTACTGTAAGCTTTATTGCTTCTAGTAATCTGGCTTCCAGATCCACATGCGGGCACAAGAATATTGATCTTTTGGACTTGCCATAACAATATAGCTTCCCAACATATCCCCAATTTCTTTGAGTGAATTTGGATTCCAACAATGCATTGGGAGGTTTGGGAGCCTAACCCAGACTGGGAAATCCTTAGGAATTTCTGCCTCTGGATTGAAATCTGGTGTCCAATTATTCAGGTAAAATCCTTGTGGGCCCATGAAATAGGGTCCATTCTGGAAGATTAGTTCCTTGTCCTCCTTTGCTTCAAAGTCTAATAAGAAGTAACCTCTACCGACTGAGTAAGATGCTACATTCTTCGAGATCAATGGTCTCCAATTCCTCTGGACCCAGCTCTCAGTGGTTTTTGGAGATGGCTAGAGTCCAGTGAATTTCCCAATCAACGACTGCTCTTCCAACAAGAGAGCCACCTAGATTGTGTCCTTTGGTAGCGGAGCTACAATCGAAACATCCTCGATCTGTTTGACGAACTTTGAAGGAGCTCCCTTAGATATCTTTTTGCTTTGCTCAACGACAAGCTTCTCGAATACTATCGAAAGAGGGGCAGAGGGAGACCCGCCCTCCCAAGTCCCCATTAGCGAGGGACCACCTTTCAAGCCCAGATATGAGTCACACAACACTCCTATGGTCCAATCTGATTCACATCATGCATGCAGATCGCATATGCAGTCTATAGAGAAGCATGCACTCAACACTCAAGCATGCAGAATCAGATCCAAGGCTTAGCACTATTCAGAGTAGTGAGAGGATGGGTGACGGTCTGCTCCTGTTAAGGTCGAAACCATCGACAGGACCTCTAGGCTCGCAGCTCCACAATCCAGGTTAACGCACCAGCAGACAAGCTTGCAGATTGCAGAGATTGTCCTCCGTCATGCATTCGAGCGTGCGATAAAAAAACGTTAACCTGGTCTTTTTTTGTTTGTATTCCCAATCACCTCATTACTTACATATCTAAATTATAAGTTAATAACTTAGCCACTTTAAAAGCATTAATTTTTTTTTTCATAATTCTTGTTTTTTAAAATATAAATAAATTTATTTTCTTTAAAATGATAATAATAATAAATAAATCAATTGTCATTTTACTGGACTATAAAATTTATGAATAAAATTTTATTTTATTTTATAATTTTGGTTTTTTAAAATATAAATAAATTTATTTATTTAAAATAAAAATAAAAATAAATAAAATAAATCTATTTTCATTTTACCAAATGATAAGATTTATATAATTTATTTGAAATTTATAAATAAAATAAAAAACTAAAATAAATATTTTGTACTAATCATTTATCTTATTTTTTAAAATATATTCTTTGTATTTTTTTTACATTGCGGTTCACAAACCCCCCAACGAGGCTGCTATATCCATGAGAAGAAATCATAAGAGGCCCACCTGAAGGGGCCTCACCATCTTTGTTATGATTACAGAGCTAACATGACGAGGAAATCAAGTGAGGCCCTTATATAGCAATGTATAACCACCCAGGGATTTAACCTTGAGACCTTTTGCTCACAACTTACAACACTCAACCACTTGAGTTAGCCCACCGTGCTTAATGTATTCTCTGTATACTAATACTTATCTTAAATTTGTGTTTTACATGTTCCTTATTAATCCATTCCTTTAAGCTGACAGAGACCCTATAAATTAGCTTACCGCCAATTCAATTAAACATTTCTCCAAAGTTTTTTTATTTCCAATACAAACATGACTGTAAAAAAAACTCTGATACTTTCATACTTACTTGATTCATTTACTTTATTTTCACGAGGAAAAAAGTTATAGTCAATATTCAATAGGAGAATCAAACTATACATGGGCTTTATACAAATAAAGGTCTAAAACTTCCAGAACTAGTTAGTCGATCAAAGATGTTTATCGATCAAAGATGTTTATTGATGGCTCTCTACATCATATGAATCAAGAGTAAACATGACCGAAAACACAATTAAAATGATGATATTATAGACTTCACCCAAACAAAAATCCAACAATTCATGAAAAAAAACCTGACCAAACCAAGAGTAACAACAAGGGCCAAAACATCTCAATAGCAGTAGCAGAGCCGGATAGGCGAAGACACCCAAAAGAAAAAATGGCATTACATAGCATAAAGCAGGACGAATCCCTTTGATATCATGGAACTGTCAAGTCTTTTTTTTAAGAACATAAGACCTTCAAGAGAGAGAGAGATCCTTTTTTAGAAAGAAGGTTTACAATAGAATTGAATACACGGTAAACATGATGGAAACTGGTAGAGTGAAAAGAATCGCATATCATCCTAATGCGTTGTTTCCACCAGCACAACAAAACAACTTCTAAATTACCAGAGTGGTGAGCCCAATCCCCAATAATTATTGAATCATCAAAGACTTGGAGAGATTGAAAAACCATGATATGTACAAAATGAAGGTGTCCAACTAAGGCCAACAACTTGCTTCACGTATTGGTACCATGACCACATCCCATCCATATATGGAAAATATGAGGAGAAACAGAGAATACCATGTCAACGCCTAAAATGGAGCTAAAGGTCGGTAAATGAATGTGAAGATAAATGAGCTAAAGTTCGGGTGGGTTTTAGAAGGCATCACTCAACTACAAACCACCTCATTATGCTTAGGATCAATACTAGGAATGTTGTAATAATAAATACAATATCTTTTGTAGCTTTGTGGACTTTAGAAAAGCTTTTGATACAACTCCCAGAAATAACATGTGGAATAGATTGGACTTGAGCTTAATGTTCCTTTCGAGTTAAAAGTTCTTGCAATAAAGTTATATGAGAATGGCATTTCCAAGTTTAAGAACATTGAGGGTTGCTCGAAAGATATTAATTATAATATTGGAGTTAAGTAAGGTTTCCCCCTCTCTCCTACCATTTTCGACATATACATCAATACGCTAGAAGGTTGCACTTGCACAATATTAGTAGGAATAGTTATCATCATTCTTCTCTATGATGATGATATTTTCTTATGTCAAGGTGTCGCTTTGATCTTAATAAGAAATTAAGAATTCTCAAGGATTTCTGCTCTAATATGGGTAAGATTGTTAACATCAACAAAACAAAAGTTATGATTATCAAATCCAAGAAGGTTAGTTACACTAATTTTGTCTGTGACAATAGAAACTTGGAGGAAGTGACTTCATACAAATATCCTGAAATTGATACCCATCACTTGAAGTTCAATTGGAACTATAACATTGAGAAAATGATTAATGGAGAGTGGACAACTTATTTTGGTCTTGAAAACAATTGCAAATAAACAAACCTTATGGTGTGGGATAAATCTTCCTCTTTTAAACTCTCGTCACTCCCATTATATAGTACAATTGTGAAGTTTGGGGTTGCAACATCTCTATATAATATTGGAGAAATATTGAGCATATATAGAAGAATTTAATAACTTATAACCTCAATATTAAAAGCAACACACCCTATCTTATTCTCCGCATAAAAGTGCATATTTTCTCCTAAGAGAATGGTTATGGGTAGGTAACCGATGTACACACACAAGATAAATAACATGGGAGACCAAAGGCTTCTTAAAATTGATTTAAAATCTAGCGAAAACTAACTACTACTAAAGCGGGGATGGCATAAAGATGCTCAGGCTTGGTTAAACCATTGGGAAATTGATGAAAGTGTCACTTTGCAAAATATCAAATAATATTAAAAAAATTACATCCTAGTTCAAAGAAAAAATGTGGTATGATAAAGATTTGGAGGTTAATAGAAGATTTAGATATTTGAAGGAGGTCATTAACCCTTATTCAGAAGATCAAAAGTATCCCTTTGTTTTAACTAGTATAAAGAAAAATAATAATATATCCAAGATAAGAACATGCTCTCACGATCTCTATAATAAAATAGGGCGTTCGACAATTTCTAAAACATTGTGGGTTGAAAGGATTTGCTATCTTTGTGAGACTATGAGCATTAAAGGTGAAAATCATTTTCTCGTAGAGTGCCCTACGTACACTCACATTAGATCTTAGTTTCAAAATATTTGATTCAATATAGACATTCCTAAGATTCTTACCTATCAAAGCTATGGTGAATTAGGAATGCTTCTCTTCAAGTTTTTGGTGCATAGAAATACAGTTTTAAAGCAAACCAAATAATTCCTACCTTTTTCTTAAGGTTTAATAAATCAAAATTGGTCTCAATTGACACTAAACGTCACCATTATATATAGATATAAATTGTCCAGTGGGCGTAGCTCAGGTGGTTGGGAGATTTGGTTATTGCGCTCCCCACCTGGGTTTGAATCTTGTTGGGGACATTTGCTCCTTAGGAGCCCTTGTATGTGATGAAATATTAGGTTGGTGAGCCGTTTATTATGATTAATGATGCCCAAGTTCATGTATACTTTCCTAGCGAGTATAAGATATTTTCCCAAGTGGACATAGCCATGGTGTAAAATTGGGCTTCCATGGTGAACCACTTTATATATATATATATGGTGGATCCTCTCCCTCTGATTATGCTTGCAATATGTTTTAGCTTCCCTCGGTCATTTTCTCCTGTAAGTGATATATATATGACAATGGTGCTCTACAATGGTAGCAGGTTTGGAGGCATTGCCCACGAAGAAGGATAGGCGCAATTTTAATTTTTACAGTTTTTAAGGATAAATGATGAGAAGCAGGGTTAAGGAAGGGAGAGAGAACAAGACACAAACATGTATTCAGACATGGTGAATTATGGCGAAGATAGTGAGGGCGGAGCAATATTTTTCTCTCAAGAAGAGGTCCAATCGGCACGCTCGAAGGAAGTGGCGTAGGAGGAAGACCATAATAAGGAAAACTCACTATCACCCAAACCCACACAGAACCTTAATGACGAAAGGATATCGCAGGAAGGTACGAAGATGACGAACACTCAATCCAAAAAACAACGTGGAATGAAGGCTCACAAAGAAAACCTTGAGCTAATTGTGGGAAAGGATATCTCCTTGGAGCAGATACCAAAGTTTTTGACGAAATCACTGGTAGGACGGTTCTGTGTGAAGGCGACAACAAGAACTTCTTTGTAGCAGTGGATATCAACGAACTGGGGCGGGATTCTAGGGTATGAACCAATATTTTACATGCTCCTGCAGGGTTGTTTCCTAATAAATTTGCAAAGTATGGATGACAATTGCAAGCTATTAGACCGGAATTGGAGCTGGGGCCCGTCGGGCCTGATACTCAGAAAATGGACTATGGATTTTAATGCATACATAGAGCCTCATAATGTGCAAAAGGTATGGGTCATCCTACCCGGTCTCCTGATAGTATTTTGGCAACCAATTTTTTTTGAAACCATTGGAAACAAGATGGGAAAGTTCATAGCAATGGAAGATAATTGGGAGAGCGATTTGGATAGGAGATGCGCTAGGATTCTGGTTGAATTGGACCTAAGAAATGGAATATATGAGGAGCTCAAGATTGTGATGCATGGAAGGACATGGTGGTAGAGGTTGGACTAATGGAAGATCCCTTTCAGATGCTTCAATTGTATGGAGGTGAGTGACATGCTGAAGGATTGTACGAAAGTGGCCACAAAGTCTATACATAAGAAGATATGGGTGAAAAAGGTTAAACTGGTAATTAGAGATGCAGGGATTGACGGATCTAAGGAGGAAGAGGGAAGAGAATAGGACGCGTAGGAAGCACCTCAAGATATATCATATCAAGGAAAGAAGATTTTAGCCGATGAGGAGGACGTTCCTTTAGACATGTAGGGTGGCAAGGGAAGGAAATCAACAGAGTCATCGAAAACTAAAGATGATAACGATGACTGCAAAAAAAAAACGGAGAATGGAGTTGGAAAATTCAACCTTGTTCTTCAATAGACAATAAGGCTTAGGATATGGGACCGTCACACCAGGAAAAAAACACATCTTCCCCTTCCTTTGTGCAGGATAACTCTGCTTTAACTATTCCCCTCATAAAAGAACATTCTATGCTTTAAAAAAAAAAGTCAATTTTAAGAGATTTTATGAACTACGACCCTGAATCTCTGCATTAGATATTTTAAATTAAGGGGTTTCCATTGGATGTTTTGCACTTAATTCTTCTCAAAAACCTAGATTAGGAAGGAAATCACTTTTATCCAAAGCACAAGTATAGGCTTCTATAGATCTAAAAAAAGGGAAACATACCACTCTCAATCGGGCTCTTAGAGTATTGGTCCCAGATGGGGGCACTTGATTATTGTTCTATACTACAACTCAAGATGGTTGGGGGGGCCTCTAAAAAAACCGCCCTAAAAAGGTTGCTCAACATCCTCAAACCAACAATTTTATTGGTCTAGGAAACTATGTTAGAAGGGTGAAAAGCATAAAGCATAATAAAAGGAATACTCAAAGACTCAGAGGTGGAAACCCTAGATGTAGATGGCCACTCCGGAGTTTTACTAACAGCTTGGAGCCCAGCCTTGAGCAAAATTGATACAAGAAAACTTGACTCAGTCATTGAAACCAAATTGAATGATAAAGAGACAAGGATGGACTTCACACTCCTAAATGTGTATGGACCATTCTATGATAGAAAACTCTTTTGGGAAAAGTTCAGTCTTGCATGAGAAATGAATCAACCAAATGTTATCTCAGGGGGAGATCTGAATCTTACCCTAGCAGCTGGAGAAGTTTGGGGAGAAAATGCCAGGCAAGATGCTCTGGCTTCTTTTTTTTTCTGAACCTTTTTGAAAAAGAGCAGTTAGTGGATGTGGTTCCCCTTAAGCTAGAACCTACCTAGAGAAACAAGAGAGGAGGTTCTCAAGCCATATCTAAAAGGCTAGATCGATTTGGTCAAATAAAACCTATTAAATGAGAACCTAACCCTAAAATATGTTGTAGAGACAGGGGGTAATTCTAATCATAGACCTATCTCCTTATTAATAATTCCTCCTGAGAAAAAACCACCATCCCCTTTCAAGTTCAATCCTCTCTGGTTGGAAGATGAGAAGTATAGAAACCAAATACAAAATGCTTGGAACCCTGTAAGGAGAACTCCGAATCACAGTGCAATGCAATAGTTTGCAGACAACTTAGTGAGGGAAAAGAAAATATCCAAGTAATGGGATAAAAAACACAAGGCCTATATACAAAAAGATTTGAAGGAAATAGAAGAAAGCATTAAGGACATGTACCAAAGGAATGAGAATGGGGTATTCAGCCTAGAGGAAACTGAAAGTATGAAAGCCTTGGAGAGCAAGAAAGAGAAAATTATGGACAGTGAAGAAAAAATATTACTCCTTAAAAGCAGAGCTTTGTGGCTTGAAGCAGGGGACAAGAACTCGGATTTTTTTCACAATTGTGCAACCCATAGGAGGAATGTAAACACTATATGTGAAATAAAAAACTAGGAAGGAAACCTAGTACGCTCCTTTGAGGAGAAAGCAACAACAGGGGTTGAATTTTTTCAAAACATCTTCAAAGAGCCAGAAGGGTGAACTATTTAGGAAATCCTGGAATTTCTAGGGTTTTTTTTGAGAATGATAATTGAAGATATGAATGAAGAACTCACTAACGAAATCTTAGAGGAATAAATCAGTTATACTTTACATTCATTTCAAAAAGGAAAAATCCCTGGGCTTCATGGTTTTATTCTAGAATTTTTTCTAGGGTTCTATGATATGATGAAAAAGGATCTTCTAGAGGTGGTGAGAGAATCCAGGAATTAGGGAAAGTGTCGGGGAGAATAAATTCAACCTTTCTGACCGTGATACCAAAAAAACAGAAACCCCAATCCTTTGATGAATTCAGGCCTATGTCATGTTGCAACATGATTTGTAAAATCATTGCCAAGGTGCTATCTCTAAGGACCAAACCAGTGCTAAGTGAAATTATTACTGAAGAACAATTTGGCTTCTTAAATAACATGAAGATTCATGATGCAGTGTCCCTCTCCCAGGACATAGTACATACCATAAAAAAGGAAAAACAAAGAGCCTTTTCTTTAAAGCTAGATTTATCAAAAGCTTACGTTAGGGTGGGATGGACATTTGTAAGATTGGTACTAATAAAAATTGGAGTAGCCCTAGAAGTTGTGGAGTGGATTATGGGCTGCCTACAGTCCACCTCTTTTTCTTTTCTAATCAATCGATCACCCTCCAATTTCTTTAGACCAACAAAACGCCTAAGGCAGGGTTGTCCTCTCTCACCCTTCATTTTCCTGTTGGTGGCAGAGGCTTTAAGTATGATCATCCACAAAGCCAAATCAGAAGGGGAAATAAAAGGCATCAAAGTGTCTGACACATAAGAAGTAACACACACTCTCTTTGTGGATGATGTCCTGCTGTTTGGAGAAGGAACCATCAAGAACCTTGAGGCCTTCATTTCTATGATATACAAGTATAGAAAAGCTACATGAATGGTGGTAAACGTGAATAAATCCAACCTTATCCATAATGAGTTTCTAGAAGAGCTGATATAGAGGTCAAGGGAGATTATACAATATCAAATTACCCCAATTGGGGAAGGTTTCAAGTATCTGGGATTTACACTGAAACCTAATTGTTATTCCTATCAAGACTGTGTATGGCTTTTCAAAAAATAGAAAGCGGGATAAACATCTAGGCAAATCAGTTTCTGTCTAGAGGAGGAACGCTCGTTTTCCTAAAATCAGTCCTACAAAGCATCCCAGTCTATTGGGATTTAATAGCTTACATACCAAATTTATTTCTAACAAAAAATAGAAAGTTATGTTTCTCCTTTTTGTGGACAACAAGCAAGCAGAATGGAGGAATTCCCCTGGTAAAATGGAAGACATTAGCAAGGCCAAAGGGACTAGGTGGATGGGGCATAAAAAATTTAGAGTTATTCTGCAAAGCATTAGCGGCAAAGACCATGTGGAGATTCCTACAAAACCTTGAAACTCTATGGGGAAGGGTCATCCTCTCCAAATAGTGCTATGAATCCAATATAATAGAATGGATCAGAAATCTTGGCTCAATAGGGTGGAAGGCAATGATTTTGGCCTACCCTTTAGTTGGAAATTGGACAGCTTGGAAGATAGGTGATGGAAGACAAGTATAAGTGGGAGAAGACCCTTGGGATGGAGCAAGGGAAAATTACAGATTAACTCCACAATTAACACAACACCTAAGATCTCTTTGAATCCATTCTCTAGCAGACGCATGTGTCAATCCGACATTGAGAGGGCGAGGACAATGGAAAAATACCTCTGATCTCGGACTAACACGAGAACTTGTGACATAATGGAATAGATTCCTCAATCTATTAGTCACAAACTTCATTCATCTAAGGTCCGAACCTGATAATATAGTCTGGACAAAAATTCCAAAATCAGGACAATACACAGCCAAATTAGGATATCAAGTGTCATTTGAAGAGCCAACAGGGAGAGAAATTCAGTGGTGGTGGAAAAGGTTATGGAAAATTCAAATCCCTATAAATACCATTATCACAATGTGGTTAGCCTTTTCTAATAAATTACTGACATGGGAAATGCTACAAAAAAGAGGATTTGAAGAACCAGGGTTATGCTTTCTTTGCAAATCAAGCGATGAAACAAGCTCTCATTTGTTTTCCTTCTGTCCATATGCAGGAAATGCATGGATGAGAATGGTGGACAACCTATCAGCAGGAAGAACACATGAGAGAGAAAATGCTACCCTAGAAGAGAGAACCAAAACTTGGTGGCACGATGAAGGGGTAGGTGTATATGAAGCCTTTCTGGTTCTTTTTGTTTACAGTATATGGGAAGCACAGAACAAGGCTATTTTCAACAACACATGGACCTCCCCTGACATCACCATTTCTCTGTTAACGAACAAGATATAGGAACAAAAGCTTAACATTGTCAACTCCAAAAAAAGAATTATCAGAGCTCCAGTAATAAACATCGAAACTCCATGGGCTTATTTTGATGGTGCCAACCAGGGTGAGCCACTGTTGGGAGGTGTTGGAGTAGTCATATATTTTTCTTCAAAGCGAAAGATGCATGTAAAATATGCCATGGGCCAAGCCACTAACAATAGGGCAGAACTTGCGGCATTATGGGAAACTTTAAAAGTGGCTCACAACACTCAAATACAGGACATTCAAATTTTTGGTGACTCAAACGTTGTTGTGGATTGGGTAAATGGAAGGAACAATATACGAGTACCATAGCTACACCACTTACTCGCCAAAATTCAGAATTTGAAAGCTCTGTTTAGGAGGATATATTTTGCACATATTTATCGTGAACTGAATGAAGAAGCTGATAACCTCTCAAAACAAGCCTTAGCATATCAACTAGGTATGATGGAGATAGAAGAAGTTGTAGATGGGGTATCAATCCTCTGATATGAAACAATTTAAAGCTGCAAATTTTTGTAAAACTCGGCTTTGTAGAGACCTGATAAGAAACATTAAGTCCGTTTTTGCAATATGCAAGGATATAATGTGATGTAAGCTCAATAGAGCAGCTTTTGTATGATGTGATAGGAGACACAAAGATTATGTTCTAGCTTGCAAGGCTGGTTTTCTGATGTAAGCTTGTAAGAGCAGTTCATGTTTATTCGCTGAATAAAATGTTTTTTTCTTTGGAATATATATATATATTCAAATTTATTTAAAAATTTAATATTGATTTTTACATAATTTATGAGTAAATATATTTTTAATTACACACACACATTGTTTCAAATTATGTAAATACATTAGTATTAATTTTCATATAGTTATCATATAAATTTAAGTTGAATGCATAATCACATATAAATATAAGTGGAGGACTACTGTTGTTCATCTTTTGTTTGATGATCTTTTAGCATATATAGACCCCTCGATGATAGGTTTGTCAAAGGTTGATAAGACATTTTTTTTCCTTTTGAAGCTATATGGATTAGTCCAGTTATTGGTGTGATTTTGCATTGATATTCTCGAACTATGTGATTTATATATTTTTTATACAACTATTATTATAATACAAAGTTTTTTCTACATTCTTAAAAAAAAATATGAGAAACAATATGGTTGCGATGTCCTGCTTATAGCTGAAGGCATGGGCAATTAGCAGGTGCTAAAATTCCATTATGTAAGTTTTGTTGAGATTTGAATAGCAAGGAAGACAATAAAAAATTGCAGGTTGAATAGGCATATTGTAAAGGATATGTATTTTGCAACAAAATAATTTGCTAAAGTTGAGTACTATTTAGTAACTTTAATGGACAACGACAACAAATTACCCAGTAGGATAAAAGACAACTAAAACGTCTCACTTTTTCGACCGATTTTGATAAAAACCGGTTAAATGTTTGTTGGGAAATTGTTAGTTTTACCATTTTGCAATTTCAGCATTCTTATTTTACTGTTCTGGACCAAATCCCCGATTTTAAAACTACCCAAATTGTTTAAATTGAGATTTAAACCAACAAAATTATGATTTAGACGAAAATTGGTCTACTGAATTCCAGTGAGTTAAGGGCATTTTGGTTAGCACTTATACTGCTCCACAGATTACATAGTTTATTTTTTTAATAAATTTTTTATTTACATTTAATGTTCATGGCAAGTTTGGACCCCATTTAAAACCCATTTAGAAAGATCAATGTGTAAATTTTCTAAAAGATAGTGTACTCAATAATAGACCATGTTTTTATAAGCGATAGAAGTACATTCTTGATCCATAAAAAGAACATATTAACTAAGCAAACATTGCAAAGTCTATAGTCTTTCCACGCAATCTCTCTTTATGCTTGGGAAATTTACTATGGCAAATCAAGCTTTGTCCACATGATACATTGTAAGCATTTAAGTCGTCATTGCTAACTTGCGGTATATAGATGCTATAGTTAAAGATATGCAAAGAAAAACCCAAATACAAAAGATTAGAACTAGCAACATCCAAACAAGTTCATAAAAGAACCAATGTAACCCAAGTACAAAAGATTAGAACCAGCAACATCCAAACAAGTTCATAAAAGAACCAATGTAGCCCAAATACAAAAGATTAGAACCAGCAACATCCAAACAAGCTCATAAAATAACCAATGTTTTGCAAGCTTGTGCTAACACGAAAGCCATCAAGCAAAATGGAAATACTCTTTGCGAATAACTTGACCCATGAGCGGAAAACATATCAGCAGAAGATACAACAAGAAAGCACAAGCAAATAATATTAGTTGTGTTCTAAATTTTTTTAGCTGAGTTTGTAAATTGTAAAATGTGAAAAGTAAAATGCAAACTTTGCAATCAGTATATTTTTATTATGAATTATGATTTATTAAATAGTTACATAAAAAAATAAAAATTTTAATATAATTATTTTTATTATTTAATTCATATCATTTAAATATTTCACGTTTAAATTTTATATCTTGTACACATCTTATCAACAAAGTTAATAACTTGGATACTATAAATACAATAAAAATTCATTTTATAATTATGATTAATCAAAACATGATAAAAATTATAAGTTAATAAATTTAATGAAAACAACTGAATACAAGACACTTCATCCAATCTACATTCATTTCTAGTTAAGGTTGCATATCATGGCTGACCTTGTAGCTTGGAAGCATTCATTCCTATTCATTTATAGTGGAGAGAGGGGAAGTTGAGGATTCTATTTACCTAGACATGCTCAAAGTTGGTTTTCACCCCTCTCTGCGACTTTTGTTTATCACTTTATGTCTCATTGTTTTCTCCTTCCGAGAAGGGGATTTTTTTTTGGCAAAATAGATACTTTGTAGTTTATATTAACATATAAAATATTTTTAAACAAGTGGAATAAGCAACAAAGTTGCTTAGTACCTGCCTCCTAAGAAGAGATTGAAAATATATAGCAATAGGATAATTTTGCTATAAAAATATATGATAAAACAAATATAATTACAATTTGAAAGAAATTAAAACAAAAATGAATTAAAAAATGTCCATTTAAATGCGATATCTAGGTTATTGCAATGTAGCATAAAACACGCATATTCAAGCTTCCTTACATACTTCTAGTAATATTCTTGACTTATGTTATAAAAATATGCAAGTTTCTTTATAGACTAGCATAAATAGGAAATGAGAAATAATAGCTTATAAGACTATAAATTAATATCATTGTTGTGAGAATAGTTTATTTATATTTTATTATAAATTTATAGTGAGATCTTGTTCTAATTAGCTAATGAAAAATGTTTCTCTAATTTTTTAAATAATTTTCTAAAACATAATAGTTTTAAAATCAATAATGTTTTCTCTAATTTTCTAAAAATTAATATTTATAAAATCTTAAAAATTAATATTTGTAAAAGTTTTATAAAATGTTTAAAAAAAATAATATTTATAAAAAATTAAAAAAATAATAATATTTGTAAAAGTTCTCAATTTTTATTTTGTCATTTTTTAATAATTTTTTATCCATACAATTATGTGAGATCAATTGAGAAGCATGTCGTGATCGTTGAAATTTTTTGTTCATAGTTTATTCAATTTAGATTGTTTAAACGTATATCAAGTTCCCTATAAATCTACACGATTTCTCGTCAATGAAGCACCGAAGCTCAAGCCTTAATTTGTTGGCAATATTATCCAATTGTATTTATAGGCTTCAGATCAGACGGGGTATGGTATGCCGAATATGAAGGCCTCCTATGCATTCGTTTTCTTGATTGTTGCTGTAGTGTTACGGTTGCCCAGTTCAGGCGCATTTACTAAGTCTGATGATGAGGAGGAGATGAAAGTTAAAAGCCAGACTGCAAGACAGACGTACATAGTTTATATGGATAAATCCATGAAGCCCGACCATTTCATTCTCCACCAGCATTGGTACTCTTCATTGATAGATCAGGTTTCAGGATCCAATTCGGATCCCACTGCAATGCTATATACTTATGGTACAGTAATGCATGGCTTTGCAGCCAAGTTGACCACCACGGAGACTCAAGCCATGGAGAATATGGATGGAAGCTTGGCTGTATATCGATACACCCTCAATCAACTCCACACCACTCGAACCCCGAAATTTGTGGGGTTGAGCTCCAGTGATGGGCAATGGCCACTCTCACATTTCGGTGATGATATTATCGTGGGTCTCGTGGATATAGGAATATGGCTGGAGAGCAAGAGCTTCAGCGATGAAGGACTTACACCGGTGCCGATGAGATGGAAGGGAGAATGTGAGGTGGGCAACGAGTTCAATGCTTCCCATTGCAACAAGAAAATCATTGCAGCCCACTATTTTCTCAAAGGATTTGAAGCCCTGCAAGGTGGTCCTCTCAACAAAAGTGAGGATTATAGATCTCCTCGAGATGCAGATGGTCACGGTACTCATACTTCGTCCACTGCCGCCGGGTCGAAAGTGCCTGGTTCGAGCCTTCTTGGCTTTGCCGCAGGGACGACTAGAGGCATCGCTACGAAAGTTAGATTAGCTCAATATAAAGCCTGCTGGTCAGGGGGTCACTATGCTATCTCCGATATTCTTGCTGCAATGGATGCGGCTGTCTCAGACGGGGTAGACTTGTTATCCCTATCACTCGGCTTACCTGGTCTTCTCCCTTACTATTCAGATCCAATAGCGATTGGAGCTCTTGGATCCATCCAAAAGGGTGTTTTTGTGTCGTGCTCGGCGGGTAATAGCGGGCCAACTCCTTCAACGATTTCCAACACGGCGCCATGGATAACCATCGTAGGCGCCAGCACAATCGACCGAGAGTTCCCTGCTCCCATGGTGCTTGGGAACGACAATGGGATATAATTTTTATTTTTTTAATTTTATTATTATGATGTCATTGTTGCCACATGTCAACTCAAATCCAGATACCAAATTCCAAAGTTTACATCATCTTCTATCCACCAATAAGTTGTTTACAAAATAGTTTTTTAACAAAATTAAAAAAATATTTTACAAATCCCTAAGTTATACTTTACAAAACAGATTTTAATTTTTTTGATAGAGAGCAACTAATACAAAGTCAAAAGAGTTTGACTTGCAATCGATTACAATATACCTGTTGAGGCAGGTATAAAAAGTAATATATATATATATAGATTATTTAAATTTTTTAATTAAACTTTTAATACTTTTCATTATACTTAGTAGTTTATATTAACATATAAATTGTTTTTTAAAAAGTAATACATATAATATAGATATATTATTTAAATTTTTTAATTAAATTTTTAAAATACTTTTTATTTTATTCAAAAAATTTAGAATCATATTAAATTGCAAATAGTAATTATTTACATTTTGCCAACAAACAAAATAATTATTCACATTTTTGAATTTAAAATAAGAAAATTATAATAATAAAAAAAAACTTAAGTGTTTTTTAATTTTATTTGAAAAAAATAGAATCATTTTAAATTATAAATATTAATTGTTCACATTTAACAAACAAATGGTGTTTAAGTGAAAATGAGAATATTATAATAATAAAACAAAACACTTGTAATTAAATTTTGGAAAAAAAATTCAAACATTAAAACTTTAATATTATTAAATTTTTTAAAATGTTTTTATTTTTAAATATAGTTTTTTATTAAAATAAAAGTAATTTTAACCAAAAAAAATAAATATAAAAATTGAAATCTTTAATAATTAATTTTTAGATTATATTTTAAAAATTAACATTAATAATTTGAATTTAGAATAATTAGTTTTTTTTTATATTTAAAATTTATAATAATAATTTGAAATTATTAAATAATTATTTTTTAATTATTATTTTCTTTTTTTTATTTTGTAATTTTATAAATTAAAATAATTTTTTTCAATTACCTTTCATTTTATAAGTAACCATGGTTTTATAAGTGATCATGGTTATTTAACAGTATTTATTATTTTCTTTGTTTAATTTTTTAATTTTATAAATTAAATAATTTTTTTTTCAATTACCTTTCATTTTTATAAGTTATAAGTAACCATTTTTATTTATAAGTTATAAGTAACCATTTTTATTTAGTAGTAGAGGGGAATGTTAAAGTTCTGAAAATATTTGATGTGAAGAAGAGCGATGAAAAAGTGGATTCTATGTAATGTTTTTTTTTGTTTTAATGGATGTCAAAGAACATGATTTAAAAGAAAAAAAATACGAGTTACATGAATTTTACGTAACATAGGCATGAATAAGGGAACGTAATTCGAATGGTAACCTGTAATTACAGCTTATTAGGGAAACAGGGCAATCACCTTTCCATATAGATCATACTAGTAACATGGTATTATTACTTATGAAGAGCTTACTTAAACCCTATTGGAAACAGTGCACCTAGTAATCCTTACATATATGGGAATTCCAGCACAGATCGGATGCGTTGCTAGCTGGATCAAGAAAGTAAACTACCAAAGCTGTGATGATGCTTGTTGTGATGCTTAACAAGATCCTCTCTCTATAATGTAGATGAAAGTATTCATGTTTTGGGTTCGGTTAGCTTGGCTTGACTTGCAGGAATAAAAAATCGTAATCCTAATCTGTCCATGTCATTCATTCTTTCCTCTTTAGTGTTCTTTCAATAAGCAAACAGTTTGGCATATTGAGTATTATCACATAAATTTGGAAAGTTAAATTGAATACAACTTTCTTGAGTTTAAGTGTTTGTAATGATAATTAAGGTTCTTAAAACAAAGTTATCTACACTCTCCATAATGACTATATTTTGTTAAAGACTTTTTTTAATTACATATGATTTACTTTGACTGGAGAATGTGTAGACTTATAATTAAAATTGAGATCAATCTACTCAGTTCAAATTTAATTTAAATACAATGTTAGGATATTTAAAATCTTTATATTTGGATGAAAATTATTGTAATACTCTTAGTTTGACTTCTCTTCATATTTGTTAAAAACAAGAATAGAGAGGCTAGAATGTTATGTTGTTGCCACATTTGTATGGAGTGAAACACATTCGAATTTTGTTTTGAGGGTAACATAGGATCAATAAAGACCAACCAAATAAAAGGTAAAGTACGTTGCAACACATTTAATGAATTCGGGACACCTAGCAAATGGTAAAGTTTTTGGTATTGAACAAGTGATTTTTTTTTTTAACATATATTTATATCCAATTCGGGACACCGAACAAATTGTAAAGTTCTTGATATTGGTCAAACGGACGGTGAGAGTGAAATGATGTAAACTGAATATGGTTTTGTATGTAATTTTGAAAAAAAATAGTCGTGTTTATGAACATTGAAATTTATGTTATAGTATTGTATGTAATTTTGAAAAGAAATATTGTGTTATTTGGATATAAAATTTTGTTGGAAATATTTTTATTGTCAAGAGGTGGTAATGTTTTTAATTGTAATAGAAAGAAAAAATTATTTTACCACAAAACTACTTAGTCATTAAACCCCAAATTTTATGCAATAGATGAGATGATGAAACTTGAAATTTTATCATAATTTGATATATTATGTAAATTTTTCTTCTTTTAAATCAATTTGTTGAACCATACTAGTTAAATCATACAATTTACACTTTTAACCTATCCTAATTGCACTTTATTTTTGCAATATTACCATGCTATATTATCTATATTATTGGATTGAGTTCAAATCAACTTAAATTCATATTGTGTTAGTGTTTTAATTTTTTAATGTGGTTGATATGATATTTATAATAATAATTTATTTTTTAAACTATGAGCTAACTAGACATTGAATGATCATAACTAAAATGTGAATTGGTGTATGATTTTTTTGTGATTTAAAGAATTATCATCAAACTCAACATAAATTTATAAAAATAAACTTAATTAAAAATAATTATTAACATTGAATTATTCATCTTTAATATAATTTTACTTAGCGGAATATGTGTATGCCCTTAAATGAATAAAATCATAGAAATTTGAAAGATGTCACCTCGTTTACTACATTTTCTATAATTGTTCGCTTAGAATTTGTGAAGTAATCCTTTCATCTAGGAGATGTGGTTTGAGAGGTATTTTAATGTGAATCCGAATCAAGTTGTGGTTGAAACATGATTTTTCCACAGGACCATGTTATCAACCCCATGGTATTGCTAGGTGTTTCACATGAAAATAAACATTGGCCAAAATCCTAAATCCTAAAAGACTAAAAAATGACATTGTTGGGTTAGCATGACCAACTGATGCTTCTCTATAACGTCTAAGGATGAACATAACCCATCACCATCATTCATGGTCATTGAAGCATGCATGTCCACTAAGCCTATTTAACTACTGGCTAATAATGAGCAGGAAGTAACTGTTATCATTACCATTAGCATGGCTTTATAATTATCAACAATTAATTAAAATATTGGAACAAAACCAAAAGGGAGAAGAATGAAAAACACAAAAAAAGCACTCATGTGACATGATGCTAGAGCTCTTAATTTAAAGAGACGCATATCCACAACGAGAAACCATAAACCTTTAAGAAATATCTTTTTAAAGTGTTGTAATCATGGTTCTAGTATTCTAATGTGAAATAGTAACACATTTGCATTTTTTATTATTATGGAACTATGAATTATGTTATGAAACCGAGATAGGGTTTGGGAATTCAACCAAACTATTTTCATATTTAGCAATACATGGAAAAAGGTAGCATTTTTTTGTTTTTAACATAGCTGGAAGCTCCTTTTTTATCATTCCATTGCTCACGATTCACACAAACAGTAATCCATTTTTTTAATTAAATGAGTGAAGGAGCACCATAATGTGCACCGAATATTCCCCACATGGTGTTATTGGAAAGTAAGAGGAATTTTTCTATGTTCATTTGGGTTTAAACATCAATGATGTTTGTTTTGATAGGAAGGTAAGGAAGTCCATCCACGAAAGGGTTTAAATTTTTCATTTTTATGGAGTTTAATTTATTAAGCTTATAGAAAACATGATCTCTCTATAGCTATACTTGTATTTACATGATATTAAATTGATAGAATGGTAGGTTGTGGTATGAAACATCTGCAATTCTCATCTTTTATAACCATTGCAATGACTATTGGACTATTGGTATTTTACTTTATTTGTTACATTGGTCTCTTGAATGAGTTATATTTTATGCATTTTTCTTTCCCCAATACTATTCTGTTGGGTCTTCCACTATCCAATGCTACAAATTGATCAGTCACCCCTACAATCCTGGTGGGATCATTATTAGCATTATATCATTATTTTATTTAGCATCTTGTTTGCTTATACTAAGAAGCATTAAAGATCTTGTTTGTTACAACTTGATATAATGATATAAAGGGGGTATTGAAAATGCTTTGATAAAAAAGATACCTACAATATCTAATGCAACTAAGGGTTTTCTTAATTGGAAAGGTATATTGGGAGGGGGGTCCAAGAATACAATTTTAGGAGGCATTTTCCAATATTTAATGAAATTAGGGATATTATTTAATATCCTACGAACGATCATGCTATGTAACATGTTCACTGAGTGAACCCCCTGTGACTGATTATTGCCCATGTGGAATGCAACGTCCGCCACTTTAACCTAGAGGAGATGTTGGAAATATGGATCACTCACTGATCCTCATATTATCTTAGCCAACTCTGTCAGAGTCTATAGCAGGTCAGTTTTTGTTAGTCTCTCTGACAGAATGAAGAGTTCACACCTCTCGTATATAAATCAGTCAAATTAAAATTTTGAAGATAAGCTTCTAGGTAGATAGTTATTACAGTCTTTAATGTAAGTCGGTAGCTTCTAAGAGAAGCAAATTTCAGTCTCTGTATATGCAGAAGAACAAAAATGAAAAACAGAGAGAAACATGTAAGTGTGCAGAGAGATGAGGAGAAGAAGAAAAAACTCTATGGAGAGTTTAAGAGCTCAAGCTTTGTGTTTTTGGAAAGTGTTGAGAGCCAAAGTTCTGTAAAAGGTGAAACATGCTTGTAAATTTCAAAGTTTGTATTTGTGTCTATAATTCTTTGTTATGTCGCGACAAGATATATAAATCCATAGTTTATGGTTGAATGCATGTTTTATTTATGCTGTACATCTTCTCCAGAATTACTTGAGTGAATGATGTTTAAATTTACCGTCTTTTGAAATATACAAAGAATCCATAAATATTTTACTGTGTAAAAGCTTGAGTTTTTATCCGCAAAGTGCTCAACACAAGTATTAATGTGTAGTTATATGATATTGTGAGTTTGTCGCAATATAGTTGTGTCAAGGTTTATCCCAAGTTACGGGTCTGTGAAAATTGTTTTTCATATTATAAGTCTTTAGACTAAGAAATATATTTTCATAAAGTTCGACTAAAAGTGGTCCAGTTGAAGTGGGAGTTGGTCACAACCAAAGGTGTGTCGTGGTAAATGTCGATTGAAGTTAAGTGGGTGTTTTTCGAGGTAAAAGTGTGTCAAGTCAAAAGTATGTAAAAGGAATCTCGACCAAAAGTGAAGTCTTTCGCACACAAGTATGTTGCAGTAAATTTTGGTCGAAGTAAAAGGTGGGGTTTCCAAGGTAGTGTGTCACAACCCCAAAAGTCAAAAATAAAATAAAATTTATGACTGGGTTGTAACTCAAGTTAACAGTCGCAACAACCATTCCCAAGATCTGGTATCAGAGGGAGGTTTAGGAAAGAAATCTTGTCTATAAAAGCATGTCAGGTAAAATATATCACTGATAAGTTTACCCTTAATTGAATTATCGACCAAGTTTATTAAACTATGAGTTGCTACATTGTTTGTGCTAGGTAAGATAACCTAACTTAAGATGCTATGATAATTTAAATTTCTATTACTTCCAACAAATCACAATCTATTCTATGCTATCTAATCATCTCATTAATAATTCCAAGGGAAAGAGAGTATATTTATATAGTCCACTCTATAGAAGAAAATTTAATCATATACTATGTGACTTCAAAGATCAAAAGGAATATTTCAAAACCAATTTCACTTATTTTCTAATAAGACTACTCTGTTTTATAACCCTAGAAAACAAGGTTGCTAATTAACTAAGCCTACAATCATAACTCTGTAATGAACTAACATACCAAAGTAAGCTACCTAATCATCGAATATATTTGATGTAAATACAACTACCTTCTATTTTCCAATCCACACATAATGAAATTATTAAAACTTTTTACCTAACTTTTTTCTTTTTACTTCATCTTCAAATTCGTTAAGGAAGTACCTTTAAGTCACCTAAAGTGAGAGGTTCCGTGTTTTTTCAGTGTTATGTGGCATCTAAAGTGCCTTTAAAGGAGTCCATGATTGTGCATCAACCCTCTAACAACATCTTCTTGGAGGGTAATATATTTAGATTTATGAAGAATGAAATTAAACCGCTCGAGAAAGTCTTCTAGGCTTTCTTCTTCATGATGTTGCATTTTGAAAATGTCATGGTGGGCATCCTTGGATCTACAGTAATCCTGATACTTCTTCAAGAAGGAATTTTTCATTTCATCCCATGTACTTATACTAAATTCTCCTAACCACATAAACGAACGAAGCGTCGAGTCTTTGAGAGTAGCAGGAAATAACTTTAGTTTCTAGGAGTCATGGAGATAGTTATAACTCTGACAATATGTCAAATTCAAATGAAAAAGTATCCAGATCTTCAGTACTCTGTCCATAAAGACAAGTAATGATGATAAGGGTATGTTCTTCATATTGACATTTTGTGTGAGATCTAGAATTGGGAATCCAAAGGTTGCCTCGGTAATCCCTTCTTGTTCTACTTCCTCTTCACGGCCTCCCATTATGAGTGGAATATCGAACAAAGTATAGCTTATATTTCCTTCCCTTGAGGATGATGTAATATCCCACCGTTCAATTATAGGTCTAGTTTGGGGAAATGTATTTCCCTTAATTGGTTCATATGGGATTAGTGTGGATTCAATCTGGAAAACTATTGCATCTGATATGTTCCCAAATAGTGCATTAATTTTCTCCACATACACTATGTCTACTAAGTTTGGATCCTCCTTTATAGGTGAAATTCTAGCACTTTCAGATGCCTCAGGCATTGCTAACAACTCTTTTTGAGGTGCTTCAGTTTTTGTTTCAACATAATTTGATTTGATTGTTTTATCTAATTATTCCCCTACAATTTCTTATGTATTGGTTTCTTCTCTTTGATTACTCGTGTAACTCTCTCCTGGGTTTCTTGAAGATGATGGAGTTTTACTTCCAAAATAGAGGAATTTTGAGAACTAGTCTTGGTGTATCTACATCTACTATCCCTAGGTATCATAAAAAACTTCTATTGTAAATGAAAAAAATCCGATTAATAACTACCTATCTAACAAATCAAATAAAAAATACTTAAAATGAAAATGGGTTTGAAAGAACCTGTTATAACAGATGCACAGGTTCTTACCTCTTGTCTTATCCTCCCTTCTCTTCCATTTGCATAAAATAATCACACTTTACAAAAAAAAACTACCATATTAGAAAAAAACATTCAAATACTATCTTACCTTTGAACAACTCCTCGACACTGTTGCACCAAAAATGCCAGGTAAAATATATCACTAATAAATTTACCCTTAATTGAATTATCGACCAAGGTTAGTAAAATTTTAAATTTCTACACTATTTGTGCTAAGTAAGATAACCTAACTTAAGATCCTATGATAATTTCAAAAAAATGATAATTTAAATTTCTATTACTTCCAACAAAATCACAATCTATGCTATGCTATCTAATCATCTGATCAATAATTCCAAGGGAAAGAGAGTATATTTATATAGTCTACTCTATAGAAGAAAATTTAATCATCTACTATGTGACATCAAAGATCAAAATGAATATTTCAAACCAATTTCACTTATTTTCTAATAAGACTAGATTTTATAACCCTAGAAAACAAGGATGCTAATTAATTGAGACAATCATAACTTTGCAATGAACTAACATATCAAAGTAAGCTATCTAATCATCGAAGATATTTGATGTAAATACAACTACCTTCTATTTTCCAATCCACACAGAATGAAATTATTAAAACTTCTTTAAGTCTAGCAGAACAATTGTCAATAAAACTCTATAAATGATAAATAAACTAATGGCATGCAATCACCCTCGGGCTCTTAAACTAGAGATTAAGTCATTAACCAATCCACACAAACCAGTACTGAATCTTTCTATCATCACACATTCTTTTGGTAATCTTCTTACTGTGTAATTTAAGTCAAATGGAAATATTTTGATCAGGGAACCTTACTTAAATGAAATCTATAACTTTGACTTCATACACACACACACCAAACTTTTCAATCTATCTAAGTTCCCAATTCAACTCAATTTGAGCACAAAATAAAATCCTCAAATGTTGTAATTCAAACAATATTAAATTTACTTTCTGGCTAGAATCTTCTACTCTGCGCAGACCATTCTACAACATACCTTGGTTACTAAGAAAGTACTCCAAGTAGTTTTCTTTATCCTTTTCGTAAATCTAATAGTCCCAAAATGAACTAACTTATTTTATGAGGAAAAGAGGTCCAAATTTGCACTGTAAAACCTTATAGTAATGCAAACATAGTGTAAGGAAACAAGTTACCCGAAACCCACAACATCTAACAGCTAATCTGTTCAAACCCTGCTTGTCCTATTTTTGTTTCTAGAAACCCTCAATAACATCAAGTGAATCAACAATAACCAGATGACACATATAAAAATAAATTCTTACAGTAATCTACGTAAATGAAGATATTCACAAGTAATATACCAACACTGGATTAAGGCGAGCCCCCCTCCAAATGCTGCTCAGGCGACGAGTAAAAACATAAAACATAATTTAATTATCAATTTGAAAATGCATCACATAATAGGTTCATATCTCTTTGTCTCTGTTGAAATTACTAACAAGTATTTATAGGCTACAATATGATTTGACCACTAAAAAGTTCGACCCTTCAAATAATCATAACAACTATAAAACTAACAGGCGCAACAGAGGCATTTCTCTAAGCGAGCATGCTCTAAATCGAGTGGATTCTCCCACATCTTTAGCTACAATATCCATACTGTAGATAGCAAGGTCGCAACTCTTTGAGGGATCCGAATAACAATTGTTTTAACTGCCAATATTCACAGGTAATATATTACCAATCCATAAATACACCCTAGTTTGAGCTTTCCCTGATTTTAAACATTCGTCACTTTATTGACTGATGCTGACACAACATAATTTCAACCCAAAATCCGACACCTTGCATGTTTGAATTTCGACACTTCTCTGTCGCATCTTCGACACATACACCTTTTTTTGCTATTGGTGGCATAACGTCAGATATTCGACAGCCTACCAAAGTGGGTCGAAGATCCGACACATCATGGTGTCGTCTATTTGACAGTTTTCTCTTGCAAAGTGTAAATCAAAACTTGCATAAACCGTCAAAAATTCAACGCCCTCCGACACTTGAAGAGTCAGCCTTCCGATGGGCAAAAGTGTTGGAAGCATGGCGATGCCATCAGTGTTTTTATCTAGAAAGAGTCGGGTGTTCGACGCCCTTCGACACTAGAAGAGTCGGCCTTCCGACGGGAAGAAGTGTCGGAGGCATGGCGATGCTGTCGGTGATTTATCCAAAAAGCGTCAGATTTTCAACTCCGCCCGACACTTGAAGCGTCGGTCATCCAATGATCTGAAGTGTCGAAGTCATGACACTGCCGTCGAAAGGTTTCGCCGAAGCGTCGGAAGACCGTCGAAAAAGCGACGCCTGTTGGTAGATTTAACAAAAAAAAAATTGAAAGATTTCACTTAGAAAAGTTGATCACAAAAATAAATTGTATGTTTTTTCAAAGTTTTTGCTTAAAACTCCTACTCTAGCATATCAGTATGTTATGATTCTATATATCCTTTTCATTCTAGAGCACACACTCTGCCGGTGATCATTGAATTTTATGCATCAAAATAATCTAATTAGTGTTTTAGATATGATAGATTTTCACTCAACATGTCCAAATGAGTGATGATACAGAATCATTTTGTCAAACATATAAATAAAATGCATGCTCAAGTCCAAGTCAACCGAAGGACTAAAATGTAAAATATAAGTAGTTTAGGGGTTCCCAATGGAGATATAAATCACTCGAGAAGAACTCAAGACAATATAAAGGATAGAAAAATAGTTTAGTTGTCAATTAAAGATAAGGGCCAAAGAGAAGTTCTGTTATTTACAAAGAACTTCATAAACTGTAGAAAAAGTGTCTGATATGCTATATCATATCATGCAATAGCATATCGAACCTTAAGGAAGAAAAGGCCAACTAGGTCAAAAGGGTAAAATAAGGCATGACCTTGTCCAAAATATAAAATCGGTCAAAAGTTTCAGGGAATTCCAAAAAGCAGAGGTTAGAGGTGCTCTGCAATCAACACTGTTGTCAAAATCAGTGGAACTATCACAACCTCTCACATTTGTATCTGTGTCTACTACTTTTGTTGGACCATCATATAACATGAAATCCTTTGAAGTAGTCAGGATACAGAGGGAGAAACAACTAGGTATGGCAACTCTTTATACCTTAGTGACTGGAATCAATTCAAGTGATCTTGGTTTTCAGAATGAACAGGTCCAGCCTTAAATTTCGTTTGGCCAAGATAAGATCAAACTCTCTTCTTATGGTCCCCATTACAAGAAGATTTGCATCAACTGGAAGTATTACAGATTCAGTAACACTTTTGAACATTAATAGTCCTTCCACCGAAACAACACATATGCCTAGTTTGGTAGCTAAGGTAGATCAAACTGTTGCAATTGTTAGCGGATCCTACACACTAGGGTGGTGGATCTAGTAACAGTGCTAAAATCAAGTTATATGCAACATAATTTCACTCTATTATTGTTCAATAGAATAGAAAGGTGATTGTCTTTGATCCTTTAAATAGTTGTTGGGATTCTGGTAAATGTATGCTTGTCCTTTTACGACTGGTTGAGAATCTATAAATGTTTGTGAAGTTCCTCTTGCAATTACAATACTAAATCATGTGGAAGCACCATTATTTGCAAATCAATGGATCTACAAAAATATTTCATGCGAAGAAGATGCTCTGATATAGGCTTGCCTGTGGATTGACAGGGGAAACTTATCAAATCTATTACTATTTCTTCTTTCGATTTATGGTAAAATGATGGGTGAATTCTAGGGTTTCATACACATGCAATATTGATGCTAGCATTGTTGGAAGAACACAAGCACAAGGAGGATATAGGGTTTTCTTGGTTGCTCCATTGGTAAAGTTTGGTGAAATTATGCTTCTATGGATTGAATGGTGGTTGTAACGCTACATTTGATCTTAATTAGGGATTTCTAACAGCTTTTATCAACTTTTACATGTTATAAAACATCCTTTTGAAGGTTTTTCCTCTTGTTTGTCCTTAGATCTATAAATTTTTCCCTAATTAGGATCTTCCAACAAACCCTAGAGGTTGTTTTTGGAAGTCCTAGTTGGTGAGGCTTAGGGAAATATTTCAAGAGGGAGGCTGATCACCATCCCTCATGGCCTTGGGTTTGAACTAAATTTCACAAAAACCCTAAGATTTGTCATTTTGATCAAAATGTAGTATTTCATGTGTAAATAGACGCATTTGTGTGATTAGTGTAGTGTTAGATTAGATCTCTATTTTTATAAACTAGAAAACCTTAGAAATTTATAAAATTCAATAATCCAAAAATAACAACAATTTCAAATTCTAAGCCACCCTCAAATTTTGGCCTGCCTATTTATCCCTAGATCCTCCAGTGCGTCACCTATCTTCTTGTCTACATCCACAAACTTGAGAAGCAACCTAAAAAAACCAGTGAAAATTCAGAGTTAGGGTTTCATATTTGACATGTTTCAGGGGTTGGGATAATTTGGCCATGATAAAAGGTTACTTTCTGCCTTGCAACGACCCCATTTAATTTTTTAGTAGGGAAATTTAAGGACTCTTTCCTTACTGATCAGTGTTACTATCGTTTCTAGCCCTAAAACCTATCAAAAAGACTTGCAAAATCAACCAAGTTAGGGTCATATTTGAGTTATGGGGAAATCTCAACAATATAATTGAATTTTGCCTTCCAAAACCATTCTTTTCAGGCTAAGGAGTACATGTATAAACCCTTAAAAGGATGGTTGAATCAGTTGGTAATTCATGCTGATATACAATAGCATTTACAGTTAATCTAAATGATGATAATAATGCCTATGTGATGATACATGATGGTTGTTAATACTTACACTTGCTAGCTAATAAAATTGTCTACTAATGTTGATTTCAAAGAAAAGTGGTTTAAATGATAATACTCTATTGGTTATGATTTTGAAATAGATTTTTCTGCCCTATATCCTTGGTGCGGCTATGAAACACTTATGCTTTACAACAATAGCATATCATGCACAGACCTAGAAAACACCACTAACTTATACAATAAATTTACAAAAGATCAAAGCTATGCATGCTTTACCAATGGACCAACTAGCAAAGAAGTTCCAGAATCTGTAATAGAAACACAACCTCCAGCACAAAAACCTGCAACAAAATGTTCATAAAATGCCATCAATATTTTCATAAGATTCCTTAAGAAGCAATCATGTGCCTAATTGAATAAGATGGTCTATATGCTGACCTGTTGATTGATCATCAATGAGGAAGTATCCCATGTCAAACTAAAGGAAATAGCAAAATCGATTTATTAGAGTATATTAATCCCATGACATACCTACTAGTAACTATATTGACTCATACAAAGAACATGGTATACATGTGTTTATCCTTAAATACAATCAATCTTAAAATTGGAAAACTAACATGATTCTATTACATACCTTCCAATAACCATTTCGAGTAATAGGAGCATATTGATTTTTACCCTTGAAGTGATTAGGATAACACCACCAAAAGTCATGGCTGCAAATGCGCTTTCTTCAATAAAAACATATTTTCCTTGGGAAAGAACCTCGAAACTGTTTCCAACAAACGTGAAAATGTTGCCTTTACCGAAAAGATGTCATACCAAAACTAGTGATCTATCATTGTAAATTAGTGAAAATGACTGATACTCTTTTTCAGGCCATGGATACCTCTGGAAGATTGCTTGAAAACAACAAAAATAAACAGTTTTTATAACTTAACCATTCAAACAATGCCTTCCAGAAATAAAGTACCAAATAGATCTTTATTTTTTCAAGTAGATCTCAATACTTTGTTACCATAATTATCAATCCAGTCATTCTTCTTTTGTATTCCAGAGTTGAGATGTTTGCTCTAAGTGACCACTTTGAACTCGGTGATAAATTGGAAGCAATACAGAAAGATATAAATGCCTAATAAAAGATTTGCACAAAGAAGACTTTGTAACAAATTAGCAATTATGAGTAAGTCCTATTTGGTGAGGCTTAGGGAAATATTCCAAGAGGGAGGCTGATCACCATCCCTCATGGCCTTGGGTTTGAAGTAAATAGATGCATTTGCATGATTAGTGTAGTGTTAGATTAGATCTGTGTTTTTATAAACTAGAAAACCTTAGAAATTTATAAAATTCAATAATCCAAAAATAACAAAATTTTTCAAATTCTAAGCCACCCTCAAATTTTGGCCTGCTTATTTAGCCCTAGATTTCACCTAACTTCTTGTATACATCCACAAACTTGAGAAGCAACCTAAAAAAACCAGTCAAAAGTCAGAGTTAGGGTTTCATATTTGACATGTTTCAGGGGTTGGGATAATTTGGCCTTGATAAAAGGTTACTTTCTTCCTTACAACGACCGCATTTAATTGTTTAGTAGGGAAATTTAGGGATTCTTTCCTTACTGATAAGTGTTACTATCATTTCAAGCCCTAAAACCTATCAAACAGACCTGGAAAATCAACCAAGTTAGGGTCATATTTGAGTTATGGGGAAATCTCAACAATATAATTGAATTCTTCCTTCCAAAAGCATTCTTTTCAGGCTAAGGAGTACTTGTATAAACGCTTAAAAGGATGGTTAAATCAGCTGGTAATTCATGTTGATAAACAATAGTATTTACAGTTAATCTAAATGATGATAATAATGCCTATGTGATGATACATGATGGTTGTTAATACTTACACTTGCTAGCTGATAAAATTGTCTACTAATATTGATTTCAAAGAAAAGTGGTTTAAATGATAATACTCTGTTGGTTATGATTCTGAAATAGATTTTTTTGCCCTATATCCTTGGTGTGGCTATGAAACACTTATGCTTTACAACAATAGCATATCGTGCACAAACCTAGAAAACACCACTAACTTATACAAGAAATTTACAAAAGATCAAAGGTATGCATGCTTTACTGATGGACCAGCTAGCAAAGAAGTTCTAGAATCTGCAATAGAAACACAAGCTCCAGCACAGAAACCTGCAACAAAATGTTCATAAAATTCCATCAAGATTTTCGTAAGATTCCTTAAGAAGAAATCATGTGCCCAATTGAATAAGGTGGACTGTATGCTGACCTGTTGATTGATCATCAATGAGGAAGTCTCCCACGTCAAACTAAAGGAAATAGAAAAATCAATTTATTAGAGTATATTAATCCCATGACACACCTACTAGTAACTATATTGACTCATACAAAGAACATGGTATGCATGTGTTTATCCTTAAATACAATCAATCTTAAACCTGGAAAACTAACATGATTCTATTACATACCTTCCAGTAACTGTTTCGAGTAACAACAGCATATTGATTTTTACCCTTGAAGTGATTAGGATCAACACCACCAAAATTCATGGCTGCAAATGGGATTTCTTCAATAAAAACATATTTTCCTTAAGAAAGAACCTTGAAACTGTTTCCAAGAAATGTGAAAATGTTGCCTTTAGTGAAAAGGTGTCATACCAAATCTAGTGATCTATCATTGTAAATCAGTGAAAATGATTGATACTCTTTTTCATGCCATGTATACCTCTAGAAGATTGCCTGAAAACAACAAAAATAAACAGTTTTTATAGCTTAACCATTCAAACAATGCCTTCCAGAAATAAAGTAGCAAATATATCTTTATTTTTTCAAGCAGATCTCAATACTTTGTTACCATAATTATCAATCCAATCATTCTTCTTTTGTATTCCAGAGTTGAGATGTTTGCTCTAAGTGACCACTTTAAACTCGGTGATAAATTGGAAGCAATACAGAAAGATATAAATGCCTAATAAAATATTTGCACAAAGAAGACTTTGTAACAAATTAGCAATTATGAGTAATAAAGTGCACATTGATGTTGGGGAGAAAAGTTACAATGGAAACTGAAAATACCAATGTGTACCATGCCCAACTCACAACCTATAGGGATAAGCATGAATATAAACATAGGTTTACCACTGCACAATCAACCATTAAAGTTGAACATGATATGAGATTAAGAATCAAATTACAAAACTATTGGAGAAAGATAAACTGGGGCAGATAACAATATACTCATGTGGAATAATAGGGAAACAATGCTTCAGATACCATTTTCCTCACAAGTTTATCTATCTTTTTCTATCTTTTGACCTTTCATATTCCCATCAAACTCAAATGCCTATCATATTTCTTGTAATGAAATGCCTACATTTAATTTTGTTGTCCTAGATATTTGGTATTGGTAAAGTATTACCAAAGGGCCAGTTATCATGATAAATCAAAATATTTAAGGTAATTGTTTAGACTAGATAGAACAAAGTTCGCCCCAATGTATGGTAATCATCATCATCAACTAAATGTATGTGTGTGCACATGCATAAATACCCAATACATAGCTCAATCAAACAAAAGAAAACATAATTAT
This sequence comes from Pseudotsuga menziesii, assembly GCA_001517045.1. Classification (NCBI taxonomy): domain Eukaryota; kingdom Viridiplantae; phylum Streptophyta; class Pinopsida; order Pinales; family Pinaceae; genus Pseudotsuga; species Pseudotsuga menziesii. The sequence goes on along the minus strand of LPNX011214450.1, from coordinate 58,212 downwards.
ACCTTGATTTGTGGATCTTCACACTGTCTTCTTATGCTTTACCTTTCAAAACATCATTCAACATACTTCATTTTTTGTTCTATTGCAATAGTTTCATGTTAGGACCCATCAAATAAATTTATGTTTGTTTATGAAAATAACAAAACCAATATAAATAAATACAATTCCTTTTGCAATGTAAATTACAATACTATTCAACTATTCAAGTAAAATAATTGTTATGAATATATCACTTGATAAAACATGGATAACCAAAAATACTATGTATATAAGGCCATCGATCTAATCAAAACTCCATTTCTTGCCTCTTAACTATGGAAATGTTTCTCAACGCTATCTGTAACAAGTTACAATGGAGGAGTCAAATAGCAATAATGAAAATTACACAGTAAAATTATATAAATAGATGCTTTTTAATGTATTCTTCCTTAGCATTCATTGAGCTCCTCTCTGTTTTGAGAATAATTTAATATTCTCTACTAAACAGGACCAACCACGTGAAGGTGGAAGCTCTTATGGACCCTCCCCCCCTCACATCACTCTCAACTCCCCAAACCCAATGCATATACTTGCAAATAACAATTTATTTCACTATTTCACAATGAAAATAAAAATGCATCTACTGCAAATTATTTCATTCAATAGTTGAAAGATGCTTTCATTAAATCATTATTTAAATCATTCATTAAAGCATTCAATCATTCAACAGCTGAAAAAACCATTCATTAACTCATTCATTAAAACATTAATTTAGTCAATCAGTAAACCATTCAGTAAAGCATTCATTCATGAAATAGAGGAAAAAACCATTAAATGTTTTTTTTATAAATAAGAATTACTCAAAATTTGTTTAGTCACTTCCTTTTTACTTTTCTTCTCTTTAAATATTTAGTTAGAGTCACATCTTCGGGAATCTGATCATCGGTATCCCTACTAGTCTGCTTGCAAGGTTGAACTTTAGGCGAGGGGCGATGAATTTCTGCAATAATGTCAAAATCTTTCATTAATATATTTATATTTTGATAAATACGAGTAATTCATTTAAAAAACAATACGAATGTGTGTTTTTACCTGCCATGGGCACATCAACATGCTCAACATTATCTCGTACAGGCCCAACCTGTTCCGTGTTATGATCTACAGCTACATGCTCTGCAGTTGAATTATGTAGAATTAGAATTAATGTTCATCATATGCAATAGTCTATAAAAAACAATAACTCATTAATAAATTCGTTACCAGGATGAGAAGCATGATCTTTGTTTGGTTGGTCATGTACTACATCCTTGACATGAATGGGATCATTACTTTCCTGCACAAAAAGGAATAAATAATTTATGTTAGTTTATTTATAAGGAACAAATTGCATGAGCATTAATAAATTATCATTAAACTATACAGTTTTCACATACCTGGGCACCATATGGATCAACAAAAGATCATGCAGTATTCCTAGACAAGATTCTCCGGTGTTCAACAATGGCGTCAAAGCCTTGTTCGAAGCCAAGCTTCATGTAATCCGCACTGGGCAATTCTTTGAATCGATCGGCCTTCATATTTGCATGATGTCATTATGATGTCATAGTAAGTGTTGTCTAATAATGGTGACGACTCCTGGTATTATGTTTCATTAGGTTGCAACGTCGCAAACTTGTGAGGCATAATACTAGGAATCGTCACCGTTGCTTGGTTGAACACTTGTTATCTTTTGTGATATATCGTTCATGTGGATAGAGTTCAAGTTGTTTTCTAATATAAGGTTTCTATAATAAAACACCTTAAAGAAGAAATCCATAACATTTGGCAGAATTCTGGCAAACCCTTGTTGTCGCTACAATTTGGAAAATACTGGGTTAGGTTCACGTTTCTTGCTTACAAAAAAAACATGGCTCAGCAATCCTACTCGGGGAAACGATCGATTTTCATCCTTCTCCAATGGACTGAGTATACATGTGAGCAAAAAAACTCTAACTATCGTGGCTATGATGGAACTTGAATCCTTCTCTAAACCTCCCTTAAGCATTGCATTTGGGTAGAGTCGGCTTAATAGCTTATTTGGGAACCGATTGCTGAGATAAATCACATAAAAAAAATCAAACCAATTTGAATGCGAACCAAAATGTGATGGGTTCGTCCACTAATTGTAACGCTTAGACTGGCCAGACTTCAGAATCCATATCAGCCAATATGGGTCAAATGCGGGTTAGCTGAAACTATCAAATTGGGTCTGTCATTAGCTGGAAATGCATGCACAGCAAAGAAAACCCATGTTTGAAAGCTGATAAGGAAGGATTCAAGTTGGTGAAGAAGCAGATAGTATAGACAGAGACCCTTTGGGTTGTTGGTTATGAAAGAACCCATTCTTCGAATATATTACCTGATCCAAAGAATCTGAATTAGATGGTCCCTATTGTTGAGATTCTGATGAGGAATATTTTGTAGGAAAACCCTTGTTTGATGATGAGATGGAAAATGCATGCATTTATCCATTTCATGAAGAGTTGGATGTTGTATTTGAAATCAATAATCATAGTTTTGGGGGCCCCATATATAATTCATATAGTGAAGCATCTAATGAGGAACCTAAATATTTGGAACCTATAGAGAAACCAAGAATCCACTCTACAGGATCTCCAGGGACTAACATCATTATATCTCTACTCATTCGATTTCCTACAAAGTGTTGTAGCTTGCTTAGTGCTCCTCTCTATTTGTCATTTAGGTTCAACTTAACAGTGAAATCAACAAGCCTAGGCAAATATTCTAGTACATCTCCTTTATAGTAATGTAAAAACAATGATGTTAGTTCTCTGGTGATCCTATAGAGTGGATGTAAATGTTGGCTCAAACTCATACACGGGATTGCATTAGTGTCCAACCAAGGTGTTCTATTATAGCCCAAGCATTAGCATATTCAATGGCTTTCGCTCTTGTTGGTAATCCATATGTTTCCCCTACCCTGTGGACAACCCCTTTGTTGTATATGCTATCCATTCGATTTGATGCATAGCTCAGATACATATAGACATGGATGATCTAAATGACACGAAGAAAAATCCAATCATCCATAAACCGAGTTAGATCAATTTTGGAAACTGAGTGGTTAATCGAGTTCATTCCAACATTGACAAACCCTTTATAATCATATAGGGGTGTGGGATTCATCTCATTCAAGTCAGATTTCTAATTGTTGTAACAAAATCTTGGAGTGTAGTAAAGAGTGGGAACTATTTCTGAAGGTAAATGACTACTCTATTCGGGTCGATTATTCACATAGAACTACTCCCTACTCCCTTGCAGCTCTGATGATGGGTGGGCTACGGTCATCCAAGAGATAATGTTACCCCTAGCTCTTATCTATCCTAATGTAATGTGGCAATCTAGGGCATCTAAAATTTCAGTTTGGAATACACAACAAACATCACATAGACGTTATGAGACTTTGCTGCTGATCTATGGCTTGGAACCGGATGTTCGTTGTTTTTTTTGGACAGTATTGATTTCTATGTTTGTGAATTGTTGGATATGATAGTTGGATGATATTTCTATTACAATTCTGTTGACTATATGGGCTGTTTTAGCTTACCGTTCTCATGGAACGGACTTGGTACCATGAAATTGTTCTCTATTTCTATTTTTGTGGATAGATGGGGTGATTTATCATCCGATGAATGGGTTTGGGCAGTGTTTATAGACTTTTGTTTTGTATGGTATCTTAACTATGGTTACAAATATGCATTGCATATCTACAAAATGTAATTTTTTCTCTCTACGGATGAAATAAAATTATGCTTTCTTTCTTTGGAAAAAAAAGCAAACATCACAACACTATATGAGACATACCTTTCGATGAAGTTTCCCTAGTGGAAGCAGGATTACAAGCATGTTGTTTACTTACTTACGAGCATATTGATTGATCCATGTTCTAAGACAACACTCATTAACTAACTCTTCTAAGGCCAGAAGTCCTGGCTCCGGTTTCGCATGTTAAGGAACATAATGACCAATAGGGGTGCTGATGGTAAACCCCAACCCTAATTATTGGGAAATGGGTTTATGAGATTGAGGTGCCAGAGCAGCTTGCCAAAGTGAGCGGTTGATGGTATCAAATTATATAGCATAGCGTCCCCTCCCCCTTAAGGAAATTCAATATTGGATCGCTACTTTTTGAGATTGACAGAAAGGAGCAAACATCACAGCACGCAAAAAAAACTAAAACCCTGAACCGGTTGCATGCCCATCCAATCTAAAACCATGAACTAGTTGGATGCCCAAAAACCCTTGTCATAGAATGCCCAAAAAATGAGGTCATGATGCTTACCCGTTGAGCCATGAGCTCCAAATTGAAACCATGAACTACAAAACATGAACCGTGTGCTCCAAGTTTGAACCATGAGCTCCAATTTTCAACTGTGAGCTCCAATTCTGAACCCTAAGCTCCAATTCGCAACTGTGAGCTCCAATTATCAACTGCGAGCTCCAATTTTGAACCCTGAGCTCCATCGGAGCTACTCCAAAATTCACAAAAACCTCCAAATTGCATAGAACTGTCCAAAACGAGTTGCGCCAATGTCCAAATAGACTATTTATTTTTAGTATATATTATTTTATATTATATGTATTTTATTTTTATTATATATTATTTTATATTATATGTATTTTATTTTTATTATATGTTATTTTATATTATATGTATTGCCATAATAGTATTTTTTTATTAGGTATAGTATTTTTAACTTAGCTATATGTATTTTTTAGTATATGTATTTTTAACTTAGGAATAATATTTTTTATTATAATATGATGATGATGATGGCGATCTCACCTAATCCCTACAACGAAACCCCTGAAGATGAAGATGATTATGGAGATCTCAGCTAATCCGTACAATCTCACCTAATCATTATCATTATGTTGATCATCATCATCTTCATCATCATGATCATGATCATGATCATCGTCATCATTGTCGTCGTCGTCTTCAACATCTTGGTCTTCATTATCACGACCCTCATCATCATCATTATCATCATCATCATCATCATCATCATCGTCTTCATCATAATGATGATGGTAATGGTGATGATGACGGTGGTGGTGATGATGATGATGATGGCAATGATCACCATCATCACCATCAACATCATCATCGTCGTCATCATCATCTTCAACATCGTTATCTTCATTATCAGGACCGTACTCATCATCAACGTCATCATCATCATCATCATCATATTCATCATCATTGTCATCGTCATCGTCTTCAACATCATTATCTTCATTCTCAGGACCCTCATCATCAACATCAATGTCATCATCATCATCACCACCATCATCGTCATCCTCATGATGATGACGGTGATGGCGATGATGACGGTCATGATGATGATGGAAATGCTGATTATCACCATCATCTTCATCAACGTCATTATCATCGCCATCATCGTCATGATGATTATGATGATGGTAATGGCGACGAAGACGGTGATGATGATGATGATGACGATGATGGTGATGATGAGGAAGATGATGATGAAGAGGACGATGACGACGATGATGATGATGATGAAGAGGATGATGATGATAATGATGAAGAATATGATGACGTTGATTATGATGATGATGTTCCATAATCAATGTCATCGTCATCACCATCGCCCTCTTCATCATGATCCTCATCATCCTCATCCTCATCATCATCATCATCATCATCGTCATCCTCCTCCTCATCATCATCATTGTCACCATCGTCGTCGTCATCATCTTCATAATCATGACCCTCCTCCTCCTCCTCCTCCTCATCATGTCCTAACAACAACATAGTCAATGGCTTCTAACAACATGTCCTATGGTAGTCTTTCAGAAGGTTAATTTTTACACATATCCACATATAGGTAGTGATATGAACTTTTCACCAACATTAAGAATAAGTAAAACTTACTGTACTTCAAAGATACTTGTTTTGTAATCCACCAAAATTAAGTATAAGTAAAACTTAGTTTACTTCAAATATTAATTTTTGAAAAAAAATGCATAATACTGGCAAACCTTTCAATCAAAAAGTGATGAGAAAGAAATTGTTTGATATAGCCAATAAAATGAAAGGATTTTTTTGTATCCTTGAAATACTTCTTATATCTTATAGATTCCTTGACTTCTAGAACTATGGGTCCCAAATATATGTTCAATAGAGAGATGCAAACCTAAGAGGAAGAAAAACATCCTAACTTGAATAAAGAACCTTCACATTAATGAGGGAAGAACCATCTACATAACAACACATCCCTATCTTGGATAAATGAAATATAGCTTTGAAGGATGATTGAAAAGTTGAGCTTGAAGGATGATTGAAAAGTTGAGCATGTGAGCATGTGAGCATGGTGATGATGATGTTGTTGTTGATGATGATGTTGTTGTTGTTGATGATGATGATTATGATTATGATGTTGATGTCGATGATGACAATGATGATGATGATGACGACGACGACGATGGCAATGATGATGATTATGATTGTGATGATGATGATGATGATTATCATCATTATGAGGATGACGATGATAATGATGACGATGATGATGAAGATGATAATGATGATGTTGATGATGATGATGATGATGATGATGTTGATGTTGACAATGATGATGATGATGAAGATGATGATGAAGATGATGATGATGATGTTGATGATGATGATGATGATGATGTTAATGATGACGTCGACGATGACAATGATGATGATGATGATTATGATGTTGATGAAGACGATGACAATGATGATGCCGACGATGACAATGATGATGATGATGAAGACGATGACAATGATAATGTCGATGATGACAATGATGATGATGATGATCTTGATGATCATGATCATGATTATGATGATGATGATGATTACCATCATCATGAGGATGACGATGATGATGAAGATGATGATGATGTTGATCGTGATGACGACGATGATGATGACGATGATCATGAGGATGAAGCTGATGATGATGACGACAATGATGATGGCGATGATGATGTTGATGATGATTATCATCATCATGAGGATGACGATGATAATGATGACGATGATGATGAAGATGATGATGATGGTGATGATGATGATGATGATGATGACGATGATCATGAGGATAACGATGATGATGACGACGGTGATGATGATGTTGATGATGATTATCATCATCATGAGGATGACGATGATGATGATGATGAAGATGATGATGATGGTGATGATGATCATGAAGACAACGATGATGAAGATGACGACGATGATGATTTCCTTATGATGATGACGATGAAGATGATGATGTGTGATGATGACGATGACGATGATGAAGATGATGATGTGTGATGATGACAACGATGATGATGAAGACCATGATGATGATGACGATGAAGAATATGATGATGAAGATGTTGATGATGATGATTATGATGTTGATGTCGACGCTGAAAATGATGAAGATGATGATGTTGATCATGACGATGATGATGCTGATGACAATGATCATGAGGATGAAGTTGATGATGATGACGATGATGATGAAGATGATGATGATGGTGATGATGATGTTGATGATGATTATCATCATCATGAGGATGATCATGATAATGATGATGATGATGATGAAGATGATGATGATGGTGATGATGATGATAATGATGATGACGATGACCATGAGGATAACGATGATGATGATGATGAAGATGGTGATGACGGTGATGATGATTATCATCATCATGAGGATGACGATTATGATGATGACGACGATGATGAAGATGATAATGATCATGAAGACAACGATGATGAAGATGACGATGAAGATGATGACAATGACGATGATGAAGATGATGATGTGTGATGATGACAATGACGATGATGAATACCATGATGATGATGATGATGATGAAGATGATGATGATGAAGATGTTGATGATGATGATGATGATTATGATGTTGATGTCGACGATGAAAATGATGATGATGATGATGACGATTATGATGACGATGACGATGATGATGATGATGATGATGAAGATGATGATGATTGTGATGATGTTAGTAACTCTTTTTAAATAAAATAAGATAAAATAATAGTTCTAATTAAATATTTACCTTTCAATATGTTTCATCGTCTTCTTCATCCAAGTTATCATCTGTATCATCAGATACATAGTCAACATTGTAAGGTTTGGCCATATTATCATCGTCATCATCATCAGTTACACTCATTATGTCATCCTCGAAATAATTCTTCATCGGCATTGTCTGCTACATCATCTGATTCAACTATTTCTTGGACATCTTCTATTGGATCATCATCATCAGCTAACTCAAGTTGATCATGCTCTTCATCATCATATTCTTCTTCCAGAGAAACCTCTTCATTACCATCATCTAGGTTATACTTTACCGGCCTTCCCCTTGAATCGTGTCTCACAACAAACAACCAGCCCGCTTTACCTGGAACCTCTGAGTAAAATACTTGTTCACATTGTCTTGGAAGAACATAGGGCTCTATTTCTAGCTCAAACAACCTTGTGTTTACCATGGTAAATCCAGTATCATGTTCAATAATAGTTCTATCGAGATCACGTTGATTCAATCGTAACCTGTACCATTTGACAACGAATAGAGCTAACTTAAAGGATTTAAAGTCACACTGTATAATATCTTCCAAATACCCATAGTATCAATTTTCAGAGACTTCTAGATGTATGTCAGTTCTATATGAAACATTGCTAACCTCAAAGACAGCCGAAACCCCAGAATCTGATGTTTTATTTTTTTCATCCAATTTTTTGATCCGATATCTACCGCCATTGCAGACCATAGCCTTATGGTGTTTTAACTGCAATAAGCAATACACGAAAAGATTACACAACCATTCAGTCCTTATGCAACAATACATGGAAAAGAAGAACATGTACGTCAAAAAGTAATTTGCAAAATAAAATATTTAAAGGGATTTATTAATTATATGCTTGCCATTTTATCTTTTACACCATATGCCAAATCGATTTCCCTTTCTGTTAGATTGTTATCTCCATTGCGTTGTGCTGCTTTTACCAATGAAGCCACACCTTCCCATGATATTCCATGACCCGATTGTGCGCATCGTTCAATCCATACCTTCATTCAGTCAATATTGTTTGCGATGTATAAATGAATTGCATCCCATTCTCGACCAACTCTTTAATGACAATAACCATTAAAATGAAAGAAAGGTGTAAATCTCCTGAACAAAGTATATGCTCTTAATTGAAGCAATTATGACTAGAAAATACAATTAGAATATGAAGGATATAATAAACATCCACTAGCTAATAATTACCTTTTAGCTTCCTTAATCTACCTTTCCCCTTCAGTTGCTCCCCTTCAAATATGTTATTGGAGTCAGGATCACAAATGCGATGTAAATTGAGCTTTGACGCTAAAATAGGAAGATATTCACTAACATACAACATGTTTTGGTATACCGTATATCCTTCCATCATAGAACCCTCCGCATGTGCTCGTTGTCTCACCAAACCCTTCATAAATCTCAAGTGCTTCTCAACCATCCACATGGACCTTGAGTGCATAGGTCCACACAACTCAATATCCTCAACTTGGTGTATGAGGTAGTGTTCCTATGCGTTGAAAAATGCCGATGGTAGATGCTTTTGCATTTCACACATGAGACGAGGAATTTCTCACCTCCAATACTTTATATCTTCTTTATGGATTTCTTTAGATGTCAACCATCTACAAGTGATGCAAACCAATAACGATATTTAACAAAAATAAACATTAAATTACAATATATGCTGAAATAGTGCACAAAAAAAAATATAAATTATTATACGGAGAATGAAAGAAACACTAAGAACATGCAAGTAATCGCTAGTTACCTCATGTATTTACCAAGATTATATATAACTTGTTTGACATTGTTGTTGAAGTTGTCTGGGAGAGAGAGAGAGGTAAAACATACTGTATCAATATACAAACCACGCCATTTATTAAACAAAGAGTATACAAACAAGAAAAAATTATATGGACATAACAATAATAAATACCTTGATGAAGACATGCCAATCATGTGTTTTGACCCCTGCAAAATCACCTTTTTTGGTTATGATATTCTTCAAGTTTGCACAAAATCCAGTGGGAAATTTAATTTTCTGCATTACTTCTTTGACAACATTGCTTTGTTACTCCGTAAACATCCATGGAATTGAGTTTATATTAACTTGTTCTCCGTTGGTATGAAATTGGATGACGTCTTTCATTGCATGGTTGCTTTATTGAAAGTCTTTGCACACTTTCACAACTTTATCTTTCTCCCTCCTTAGCTCTAGTAGTCGCCATAAGGTTTCAGTAACATTATTTCCAATATGCATTGTATCAAACAAATGAGCAATTTGTAGGTGCTCAAAGTAGGGAAATCTGCTGAATTGAATAAGATAACTTTTGATTCCTTGTGGAAGCCCATTAATGCCTTCATGATCATGATGGACATCATGAATATTAGTTTATAATTAATAAATTACATCATAAATCAAATATAGCCACTACAACAAACAACTCACAAGAAAAATTAAAATACATAACAATTCATATACGATGATCCATACGTACCATGATGACGATTTCTATTGTATTGCATCTTCCAAAGGTGAGGTGTCATTATTTGTGGTTTTAATGCAGTCTCCTACTTCCCATTGAAACTATTTCTTTCAGTTGTTCTATACCTGTGATTCTTAGAGAGGAAATGCCTATACTCATCAAACATCTCCTTTCTTAAGCTTTTTGAATGACGAGATTTTATCTTAGGACCACAAACTGGACATGAAAATTTACCCTTTGTCTGAAGACCTACAATATTTAGATATGGAATATCTATGTCAAATATATTCATATATAAACTATTCTAACTACAT
>LPNX011214450.1:0-47172 GCA_001517045.1 Pseudotsuga menziesii | reverse complement strand
CCTCTTTATTGACAACCATGGAGGAATGTTATTGTTGATAACAAAAATAGGCCACATCGTGTAAATGGATTTCATCTGTGCAAATGGATTAACACCATCTACTTCCAAAGAAATCCTAAGATTACGTGGTTCTTATTTAAAGTGAGGCCACTTTTCCTCCATATCTCTAAAAGCAGAACCATATGCAGGAATTCAAATAACATCATCTTGACTTCTGTTCCTGGCATGGTAATCCATAAATTGCGCTATGTTTTTGCACCTGAACAATCGTTGCAAACGTGGAATGATGGGAATATAACAAAGAACCTTCTGAGGCACCTTTTTTGTTACTTTATCTGTACGATATCTACTTACATGACATTCCGGACATTCTGTTGCAAATTCATGCTGATTATAATATATAACATGGTCATCGGGGCATGCATGAATTGCTTCATAATGCATTCCAATATCTTTCATGATGGAATATAAATCTCGATATGTGTAAGGTAAAATATTTGATTATGGTAACAAAAATTCAGCTATCAAGCTACAAAAAAAAATTGTTAATGTAATAAATAAATAATATTAACGAAACATGCTTCATCCGTACGATGATCAATAATGAGTTAACAATAAAATTATTAGAGGAATATAAATAAACTTTATCATGATCCTATATATGTGATGGATTTTTTAACATACCTTAGCATCTGTGTGATTGCAATGTTTGAAAGACCATTCATAACCTTCAAGTTCATTATCAACAATATAGTAGAGAGAAGATTTGTTTTGGAGCCTTCATAAAGGGGTTCATATGCCTTATCGAGAAGAGGTATATCGTGAACATCATCAAAGTAATCATCATTTTCATTATCAACATCATCTTCATCATCCATTCTAACGTTAAATGAATCATGGATCAATGTATTTGTACCATCATCTTCAATTACATTATCAGCATGATCATCTTGTTCAATATGATCATTCACTTGTTCTCCATTAAACATACACGCTCCATGATCCTGATATTAAACTTGTTCTAAAAGCACTTCCTCTCGACGATATGCTGTAGGGTGTCTTTCCTTTAATATAAATACATGGAAACATTAATAGATATACAATAATATATGAATAATAAAAATAATACATACAATCACGAAAAAAATGAATATAATAAATTTTATAATGCTAAACCTACAAATGGACGATATTCGTTCCCCCCCTCAGCGTTTCCATGTTCCTTGCAATGTTTTGTGGTTGTTGAGATCAATATTATTCTCCCCTTAAATCCCCTGCATTGAGTACACGGACAATAACATTTTCCATCACCCCTTCGTTTCGCTGCATCCCATAGTCTAGAAAGCAATTATCGGTTGTCTTCGTTTGGATCCAATATATTTAATCTATTTGACATTTTGTCACAAACTTCATTAATGAATATAACTAGTTTTCTTAAAAAATCAAGTTTCATGCATCAACAATTTGCCAAATGGAGAGAATTCGAAGAATAAAAAATTCCCAACAAACTGTCTATCGATGAAAAAAAAATTTCCCACAACCGCTCGTTGAAGAATAAAACAATTCCTAAAAACGTTCGTCGAGGAACAAATAATTTTCGCAAATAATCCATCACTTCTACAACAAACATGTCAAAGTGTTTAAAACAATTTATATTTATAATGGCCATGCGTCGGATATTCGACACCTTGAACATAGTTACCGTTGAAAGTATGGGACCATAAATTTAAAATCATGTAAACCAAACATTTAAAAAAAAAAATCTATATATCCTGTCGGATCTTTGACGCCCAGGGGTCGGAGATCTGACCCTATTGGGTTTACATGCTGTCGGCTATCCGACACCCTCCTGTTGGATATCCGATGTCGAACCGTCAGAGATCCGACACTTAAGGGTCGGATATCTGACGCCTGTGTGTCGGATATTCGACGGCGCTATAAATATTTTTTGCTCAGCATTATTTTCAGTGATTGCTGTCTAACACATCCGTACGAAATGTCAGATGACGTTGGATTTCGAGTTCAAATCCTATTGTGTGAATGAGGTACCGGATTGGGTGCAATACTGGGTCCCGGATTGGTGTAAGAAATATGTAAGATAACAAAAGAGCTATACCCCAAGTAATTCATTCATTAGATATAATCTTTAAACTTGTGCTTAAAAATGAATAATAAAATGAAATAATGATATTTAATTATACCTTGTTATGAGCTTCATGAAATAGCCTTTAAATTCATGCAAATGATGTCTAAATAATCGATACACAAGGGGAAATTCATTTAAAAGAATTAAGTTCCGGATCTGATATATAGATAAAACATGGCAAAATAGGAGGCCATCAAAGTGAAAAAGTAAATTTTTGAGGAAAATAAAAAAAAAATTAAAAATGGCTTCCACTTATGGTGCACACATGTCAAGTTTACAAACTCCAATTTTCTCAGGAAAGAATTATGAGTATTGTTCTCTAAAAATGAAGGCTTTGTTTAGAGGACAAGATGTATGAAAGATAGTCCAAAATGGCTATATATAACCAACAGATCAAGAAACATATAATAACCTTACATAAGATGCGAATAATGCCGCGAGGGAACAAAGAAAGAAAGACAAAAAGACTATGTTCTACATAAACCAATCCATGCATGAAAGCATACTCCCAAGAGTAGCAGTAGTAAATACCGCTAAGCATGCATGGGACACATTGTAAACCTCCTATCAAAGGCTTGGACAAGGTAAAGACTTTGAAATTGTAGATTCATAGAAGATATTTTGAATCTTTGTCAATGAAAGACATAGAGTCAGTGGACACATTTTACACTAGAGTCATTGGTTTGATAAATCAACTGAAATCCCATGGAGAAAATATAGAAGAGAGAAGGGTTGTTGAAAAAGTTATTGGAAGTCTTCCCCAAAGAATTGAATCCTTGGTCATGACATTGGAAGAAAACAAAAATATGTTGTAGTTTACCATTGATGATTTACAAGCCAATTATGTCAAAACATAAAAATAAAAGAAATATCAAAACATAATAAAAAATAGAGCCAATTATAAATTCATATATAAAGCCTGTTGAGGTTCACATTTCCTCAATACACTTAAGCTTTCATTTTAAAACTAACTAAATCACATTCTTAAAAAAATGCATAAACTTTCTTTCTGATAAAGAAATCTCACTGTATTAAACACAATTACTATTATCTTTTTCTTCATGATTAATGCGATAATTTCAGTTAACTCAAATTAAAAATCAAATATTAACCCCAAGGAAATATTTATTATTACAATTATAATCTTTTTATTGATGTTCTTATTAATTATTTAGCAAAATGAAATTTGCATCAACCACAATCTTTGTTTTAACTTTCTTTAAAATATAAAAGGATTGGTGTTAAGTTTAAAAAAAAATATTATATTAAGTTTTTAAATATAATACTCTTCTTTAAGTTTAATATTAGCTTCATTGTGTCAAGAGGTGCACTCTACAACCCAGTAGGGGGATGTGTAACTCCTTATGTGTTTATAATCATATTATAATAGGCTTATAATCCGCTCAATTAAAAATAAAAAATAAAAGAAAATATTTTGAATATACCCAAAAATTGATAGGCTTGTTAAAAATAAAATAAATATAAAAACATAATAAAAATATGTTGGCTTGATAAGCTAATTAATTTTTGAGTATATATATAAACCAAACATTTATTAAATTAATCAAAGAAATAGATGATAAATAGTTTATTTATTTACCAAACACTTGGTAAATAAATAAACTTGATTCAAACATATGTTTAAATTCTACACTGTGGGATTCCATCACTTAAGAGATATGATTAATAGAATTTATTAAAAAAAAGAAATAGATTTTAAATAAAATTTATATGGCTTAAACATCCAAATATCCAAAACCTACACTATATTATATATGTTATTTGATATCTTTATCATTTCACTTCATTATTATACAACTTCTTAATGACTAAACATTATGTTTGTGTGTCACGTCCCCTCCCACCTTAATTAGAGGAGAACATGACTGCTAATCCTACTTTGATAGCAATGTAGCATCCCCACTAATCAACTACTGCTCTAATATACATCGATGCCCATGCACCTAGATCTTATGCAGAATAATTTAAAACTTATTATTTCTTTCTATTAAAGCACAGTCATGGGTCATGTTCATCCTTTTACGTTCATGCTTAATCATAAAAATCACTATAACAGTTGTTTCGCATCTCAAAGATCCATTATGTAAGCAGAAAAGTCATTGCACACTAAACTTGACATTTTCGCCTGCCGCATTCCTCTCTTACGCCTTTTGCTGCGGACTTCGAGAATCGAAAATTCCCTGAAACGACCACCTTGTCTTTTGACTTTCTGCCTTCCAACTGCTGCCTTTCCTCCTTTCAGTGTGGACCTCGAAATTCGGAAACTCCATGAAATGTTCATCTTGTCTTTCGACTTCTCGCTTTTCAACTTTCGCCTTTCCGCCTTCCGCTGTGGACTTCAGAAATAAAAAAACCCGCGAAATGATCACTTGTCTTTCGAATTTCCGCCTTCTGATTTCTGGCTTTCTGCCTTCCACTGTGGACGTCAGAAATCAGAAAACCTGTAAAACGATCACTCTGTCTTTCGAATTTTCGCCTTCCGACTTTCGGCTTTCCGCCCTTCGCTATGGACCTCGGAAGTCGGAAAAAAACTTTTTTTTCTGTAACCTTTTTCCCATTTTCCGCCTTTCGTAGGCAAATTCCAGGGTGTGGAAAAAACACTTTTACCTTAGGATTTTCGGCTCTTTTCCTCTTCATCATTTTACGTTTCGCATGCAGATTCTAGGGTGCGAAAAACCAACATTTTTCCTTGTTCTTTTTCTCTAATTTTCCTCCTTCTAACCCCTGATTTCCGCCTCCGACAGAAGGATCCTGAAGTGTGGAAACCAAAATTCTTCCTTCTCTTTTTCTTGTTTTCCACCTTCCACCTCCTGCCTTTCATAGGAGGATTCCAGGGTACAAAAAACCAATATTTCTTACCTTAGGATAGCTACATTTTTGACCTTATAACCAGGCTTCTATTCTCCATGAACTTAAGAAAATGCAGTGGAAAATACAAGGCATAAACAGATGCAAATGTAGGGACATTTAACAACAGTAAATCCTGCTTAAATCTTCAATAAGCATTCAACATAATCAACACATTCATAAGAAAATACATTGCATAAATAACACAACAGAGAATACTTATCTTGAAGATGAAGTTGTCCCGCAACTAGCTATGTTGCTGCAGCATTCCACCCAACCATAGGCCTATTAGGATTATTAATCCTCCCTTGTCCAATTTGGTCATATGTCTAAATTAGGAGTCATGTCTAAATCGAGAGTCCATCCAGTCTATTTTTAGTCACTAGCACCATTGGGACCACCTGGCCTAATTGGGGCACATGTTTCAGTTACTAAAGTGTGGGGAACACTAATTGAGGCCTACTGCCACTGATAGCACTTGCATGCATCAGCTTAGGAGCTTCCTAGACCAATCCCTACAATTTAGGAGCCACTGGGAGTGCCAAAACCAACCAAGGTTAGTTGAGTTGAGTTGGTGACTAGTCAAGCTAAGTTAGGAGTCAGTTACATTCAGTTCTAGTCCTCGACATTCAGTTAGCACTAGGTTTTCATGGCTGCATGGAGGAGGGGCGCATTTCTCACCTACTACAGTCAGTTAGCCTTAGTCAAACACTAAATTAGACACTTGAGTTGTGTTTTAGAACTCCGATGAACTCCAAGATTGATTTAGACAAGGTCAGTTAACTACTGAGTCCTCCGATAATGATTTAGACAAGGTCTTATTTACCTACAGTCAAGTAGAGTTAATCAAATCGAATTTCCTCACGTGGATTCGAATTGCTTGTGGTTATTTAGCCATTGTACTTCATTGTAATTACTATCTAATTACTTTTTTTTATTAATGAAAGCATTCACAGCTACAAGCCATTTTTGCACTGTTTCATTCTTCAATTGTTGAGTAAATTGTGTGATCTATCTTGTGAGTTGTGTGTTTGTCTACAGATCTATATGCTGAATTTAATATGGTATCAGAGCCTCAGTGGACAAGGCACCTCTCCTCCTCAGATCTCCAGCTGGATCACTTTTTTTGAGCAATTTTTTCCATTCCTACTCTTCACCAAAAGTAGAAGGTTTACCACTTAATGCCCCAAGTAAAGGAATTGTTGATCAAGCTTGCTTGATCAATTATGCTGGGTGTGATGAAAACCTGAAATGTGCAGGTAGTTGACCTTACTTTGTATGTTTGATTGTGTGACAGGTTATCATCTCTTCTCACAGCATTCGCTACAAGCAACCCTTTCTTCTCACTACATTCACTACAGAAGCTCATACCTCCTTACTGTATCCAAAATGGCTCATTCAGTAGAGCCTCTCACTCCCTTCAACTATCACTAGTGGAAGGAAGACATGGAGGTACTACTCCACATCAAGAAGCTCTCCAGACTCACAGAAGAAACAGAGGCAGTGCCAGTTTTAAATCATGACAAAGAAAAGCACTAGAATAGGCTTGATGAAGCTCATGGATACTTATTCTCCTTAGTCTCTCGAGATCTTTGATTCCACATCCAAGGATTGAAGACTCCCAAGGATATTTGGGACAAGATTGCCTCCTTATTTGATAAGAATGATGAGATGAGGGTCCATCATCTAGAAAATGATCTAATCACTCTTAATCCATCCAACTTCGAATCACTGAATGAATTCTTCACAAAGTTCAAGAACCTGATATATCAGTTGAAGCAATGCAAAGTGGAGAAGGATGAAGATCAGCTCATCCTTTCCATTCTCACAAAGCTCAATGCAGACTACTCAGCCTTTGTGTCAACCTTACAAACAGTAAGGCTCACCACTCCAAATTGGAATACGCCCACTCTTGATTCCTTCATCCAATCTCTCACTTTTGAGAATGATAAATTGACCCAAATGGGGATCATTCGATCTCCTAAAGATCAAGATCTGGTTGCAAGAGGAGATAAGGTAGCGAATGACAAAGGGAAGCAAAGAGATGAGTCCCCTGTGAAGAAAGAGTAGTCAAAGGAACCTTCAGGTTCAAACAGAAGTAAGAAGAATGGAAAAGGCAAGGTCCTCTACTCTTACTGTGGAAGGGGATTTCATTCAGAAAGCTCCTGTATGAGAAGACAACTTGATGAAATGTATTTTATTTTGAAGAAACATAACATTTCTGCACCTACTAGCGCAAGGAAGGTTGACTCTGAAGAAGAAGATGAAGAATACCAAAGGAAAGGCCATGCACTAAAGGCTAGCTGCTCATCAAATCATGTCTTCCTCATTGATTCTGGAGCTTCCAATCATATGGCTACATCCAAAGAATCATTTTCTTGTTTTCAATCCTTTGATGGTCCTAGTATTCAGATGGGAAATAATAGTAAAGTCCAAACAAAATGGAAGGGCTCTGTAAAGCTTGAACATGGAAGGTTCAAAGATGTGCTATTTGTTCCCTCCCTAGCTTCAAACCTGTTATCTATCTACCAGATAACTCATACTGGATCTCCAAAGTGAGTGATCTTTGGTCTTGACTCAGTGGACATCACAGATATCTCTACTAGGAATATCATAGCGAAGGGTGTTGCAAATCATGCCTTAAAAGCATATGAGTTCTCACATTTCATGCCTCCTTTAGAACCAATGCAAGGGAAGGTAAAATCATTGCATCTACTTCTTTTGCAGCTTCTACTAGTATTGCAGATCCATCTTTATCAGTTTATGAGATTGAGATTTAGGGTGATTCATTTCTAGATTCAGTCCCTACTTCCAAACTAGAAGCTAGGAAGATGACTGGAAACCCACCTGACACTCAGAAAGGAAAGACCCTTGCACTATGCCATGCAATCTTACCTCCTTCAGAGAGATGCAATAGACTCCCTGTAAGATGCTAAATGGAAAGGGCTCACCCTCACTACATTCAGAAGAATAGATGTGATCATACCCTCTTTATCCAACAAGAGACAAAGGTTACATTCCTCCTTCCTTCCATCATCAATTTTGGAGAAGAAGGAGAAGTCTACATGCCAGGCCCCATAATACCTGTGCACAGCACACCATGCATGCTGCTTCGCTACCTCACAGAGATGAAGATTGCAGCAACATATTTTCAAGTTTTTCAAACTTGAGATCTGATTCTACCTGCTTAGATAGAGGGAGGGCTTTTTTCACATGTGGTTTTTTCCCTAGCTCCTTGTATTAAGCAGTTACTTTATTTTACTTAATGTAATGGGTGACCTATGGTCTTAGTTACCAGGGCCCACAGATTGTCCAAGTTAGCATTCAGGGGGGGTATTAGGATTATTAATCCTCCATTGTCCAATTTGGTCATATGTCTAAATCATGAGTCATGTCTAAATCGGGAGTCCATCCATTATATTTTTAGTCACTAGCACCATTGGGTCCACTTGGCCTAATTGGGGCACATGTTTCAGTTACTAAAGTGTGTGGAACACTAATTGAGGCCTATTGCCACTAATTTCACTTGCATGCATTAGTTTAGGGTCCTCCTAGACCAATCCCTACATTTTAGGAGCCACCGGGAGTGCCGAAACCAACCAAGGTCACTTGAGTTGAGTTGGTGGACTAGTTAAGCTAAGTTAGGAGTCAGTTACATTCATTTCTAGTCCTCTACATTTAGTTAGCGCTAGGTTTGCATGGTTGCATGCAGGAGGGGCACATTTCTCACCTACCATAGTCAGTTAGACTTAGTCAAACACTAAATTAGACACTTGAGTTGTGTTTTAGAACTCCGATGAACTCCAATATTGATTTAGATAGGGTCAGTTAACTACCGAGTCCTCCGATAATGATTTAGACAAGGTATTAGTTACCTACAGTCAAGTAGAGTTAACCAATTTGAATTTCCTCACGTGGATTCGAATTGCTTGTGGCTATTTAGCCATTGTACTTCGTTTTAATTATTATCTAATTACTTTTTTTTATTAATGAAAGCATTCATAACTGCAAGCCATTTTTGCACTGTTGCATTCTTCAATTGCTGAGTAAATTGTGTGATCTATCTTGTGAGTTGTGTGTTTATCCACACATCTATGTGCTCAATTTAATAAGGCCAATTGTGTTCATTAATCTCTCAACACAACTGCAATCCCCAAGATGGGCATGACTTCCACAAGGAACTAGGGAACGCAGGCTCACACAGCGAGAACACATCAAACTTCATCAAGCCAACCTACAGTTAGGTTTCTCTGATTGTCCAAAAAATCCAATACACAATTGGGTTTAATAGGATGTAGGAAAACAAATCAATACAATGTTGGGTTTATCAGGCTACTTAGCCAAGCCAACAATAGTTGGGTTTAACAGACTGCACATAGTCAAGCCACCATTCACTTTAAGGACCATCCAAGCCAACTAACAGATGGGTTTAACATTCTACTCAGCCAAAACATCTCACTGATAGGTTTAACAGGATATTCAGCAAAGCCAAATAACAGTTGGATTTATCAGGCTGTCCAACCAAGGGCCACACATGGACAAATGCACAACAAGAAACAACCAAGCCAACATTTGAATGGGTTTAACAGGTTTCCCAACCAAGCCAATATACAATTGGGTTTCAGAGGTTGTCAGGCAAGCCAATCTATGTTTGGGTTTCACAGGCTGTTAAGGAAGTGGAAAGGAAGAATGGATAAGCTAGTGGCTCATTCAAGAGATAAGAACACCTCCATAAGATCTATCTAGCCTGGAATCCACAATACCTACACACCCAACAAAAGGAAGCACCCCCTTCTATGCTACATAGTCCCTCGGCCTATGCCTTCGCTTCCAGTGCTATTCAGGGTTGCATAGAATATTCACATCCACTCTTATCATTTCGCGAGGCTCCTCTCTGCACTACGTTTATCAAGCTCATTCGACATCTCTTCCACTCCTAAGTTTTGCATATTATTTATACCCAAACTAGGGTACACATAACAACAAAACAAAAGGAGACACAGCAACATAGGGCTCCACTCGGTAACACAGACGGCCAAGTTTTCATACCACTCTATAACACGGGAGAAACACTACAGAACAACCCTCTCCACGACTTAGGATAGTGAACCATGCATAATTGATCGAATGTTGAATAATGCATAATGAATCGCCCGGGATGGAATGAGGAATGAAAAAAACGTCTTGGGAGACTCTGAAATGAAGGGATGGGCATGAATCCCCACGATTTATTGCTTCAGAAGCAAGAACACGACTTCCCTAGACTGTGGGTTGTAGGTTTGCTTAGACTACAGGTTGCAGGATTGCTCAGACACGTAATCTGACTGCCATGCCTTGCTCTGCCCAAGATATTAACTGCATCAACCTCTCTTATGGAATAATTGAATGATTAAGTGCAGAGGAAACAAAGGTAGCTAAGGGTTTATGGGTTTCCCCATTGACATCTGGTCTCACCCTATTGGCTCAGGAGTTTGACTAAATCCACTCCCTATTCCTTGTGAAATCATGCCCCCATCTATTATGTTGCAGTGCATAACTAGTTGTGGTATTTTATTAAATTGTATATTTACATGATGACTTCAAAATATAATGTGCCCGACTTAGCACTATAACCATCAACATCAACCTTGATCACCGATACACAAAACCCCAAATCAATGGAAAGGCCTTGGCCTTGAGCTCCTCACCATGATTTCAATACAATGTGTACATCATGTACAATTTTAATACCATGGGGTCAAAACTGGGGTGTTACGGAGAAAACTTCCTATGGATTGGGGTGTACCACAACAGACAGAGAAACCACATAAATCAATCCCTTTCCAATATTAAAGAGAAATAAAACATCCAACACTAAAGGATCTCGAATCATACCTTATTCCGGACGATTGATGTAGATATCTGTTGGGCTTTTTCCAATCCCGCTTGCTTTAACAATTTACTCTCAACAACAGTAAAAAAGGAAAGCATGCTATAAAATATAGTGTTAGGCCTACTATAGCATATAGAATCAATAATGCATAAGCAATTAAATGCATCCATGGATTCAATATTCATTTAAATGCACATCATTGGACAGGAAAAGATATTTCTATTGATAAAATCAGAGATTACATAAGTGACAACCTTTGTCGGCATGTCTGCGAACCGGAGAAACCGAGTCCTCCACCTTGGCCTCCACCACCTCAATCCTCCATATCTATATAGCAAGCTCACAAGCAAAGGAAACCTTGGGAAGAACACAAAGTGCTCCAAGGGACAAAGTGATGCAGACTCAAGTACAAGCAAGCTACGGCAACAATGGACTATAGTTTTCTTGCTCTTCAATTCTTCCCCTTCAATGTATCCAAGGGGTTCCTTATATAGTGCTTCAATGGGGTAATGGAAGGTCAAATCTTAGTGATCTCGAGGCATATGGAAGGCCAAGAAATAGGTGACTCGGATCGACATCAAGGAAAACTCCAAAAATATTTGGACTTATTCACACATCCTGATGTACATGGGTTTAAGGGTAATATCCGTGTATATACGTGAGAAAGGGATTAAAAGTCGTGTACGACAAATAATAGATGTTTTTAGGGATGATCTTGGAAACATCAAAGGTAAAATAATGTTCCATGGGGACCAAAGAATCCGCAGAGGGACAGGGAAGGCCATAAAAGTGTGATCAACCATGTGTGGTAAAATCAGCTGTAACAGATGCCCCCTAATTTGTGAGGTCAGAGGGGTAACATTATGGTCAAAATACATTATAAATACATCCCAGAAGTGGAGTGATGAAGAACCAGGTGGAAGAACCAGCCCTCCATCATCATAGTACAAGAATCAATCTCTGCATATGACTCCAAATACATATAGGAGTCCTGGATACATGAGAGTACAATGGTCATGAATAGGCATGATATAAAAAATGTGACATGTGTGGTCATCGCCATGTAGAATATATAATAGATCAGAATATCCATGATGAAGATATACAAAGGATCAAGATCTCCATGAAACCTAAAGATATACAATGGATCAAGATATCCATATTGGCTGAAGATATCTGACATACACTAGAATCAAGTCATGAGAGCTGAAATCTTATAAACATTGGCATGATCAAGGCGATAACATATGTGGAATGAAATCAATCTGGAAAGTATTCTACACAAACCACTATGAGTACATGTCCTACTACATGAACAGAGGTGTTGAGGTCAAACATAGTAGTCCATCATCTGATTACCAGTCATTGATGTATACCATTAACAAACGTGATATCACCCACCGATAATGAAAATGGGAATCAAGGTACTAGAGTGCAATATAACAAGTGTGAATAAATGTGTTGAGGTCAAACACTTGAAAGAATCCAATGATCAGGGGACATTGATGTATTCCCAAAAACTGTCGATGGCGAGAGAACCTACCATTGATGACTGTAAGTCTCAAGGCACTCAAATGACTCTAGACTCCTATCCCAGAATAAATGATATGAATTCGATGGGATGGAATCCACTGGAAGGAGGGCATTAAGGCATCCCCCATCAACCAGCACGAGGTACTCAACAATGTTGTATAATGTGGAAGGACTCGAACAAGATGTGCACTAACTAGTAATAGTACCAGGAATGGCCAACATGCAAAGTCAAGACAATTGAGGAATGGCCTAGTCAGGCTTCAAATTCCTTCAAACAAGAGCATAAAGGCGAATGGTGACTGAATGTAGGCAACATAGACTCGATATACAAAACTGGGACATCTTTGCGACACAGGAGACATCAATAGAGGCTCCATAGGGACTAGAAGCTTAACTAGTCGGTGGAGATAAACTCAGAAAAACGAATACAACTCCTAAAGTCAAACTATTAACCCAACCAACGGATGTGATATACAATGCTCTATTCAAAGGTGACACAAATCAACTGTTTCCAAAGATAACATCTTTTCCTATCTGGATTTTTGGTTTTTTGAATTTTTTTGGACTTTTTCAGATATTTTTAAAAGCTTGAAAAAGAATAAAAGTTCTTTATAGTTACAGATATAGGAGGAGATGAGTGTCAAGGGGAAAACAAACTAGTTCTAAGAAGCAGAACATACCTATGCTCAATGCAAGGAAACATGTGTAGGGTAATGGCACTCAGGGGAAAGTCCCCTTCTGGTTAAAAAATGGGGAATCAGGCTACAAAAGATATGTAAAAAGGATCTGCTTAGCTAGACATGAGAGAAGATTGGGCTATATGGCTGATAATCAAAGTCAGGGAAGCTGGCATTGTTACGGAGAAAACTTCCTATGGCTTGGGGTACCACAACAGACAGGGTAACCGCAGAAATCAATCCTTTCCTATACGCAAGAGAAACCAAACATCTAACACTAAAGGATATTTAAACATACCTTATTCTAAATGGTTGATGTAGATCCCTGTTGAGCTTTTCCACTCTCACTTGTATTAACAATTTACTCTCTCAACATTTAGCAAACAAGACAAGCATGTTATGTAATCATGTTAGACCTACTCTAGAATATATAATCAATAACATATAAGCATTTAAAATCATCCATGTATTTAATAATCATTTAAATACACATTATTGGACAGGAAAATATATTTCTATTAATATAAATCAAAGATTACACTAGTGACAACCTCTGTCAGCATGTCTGCGAATCGGAGAAACTGAGTCCTCCACCTGGGCCTCCACCACTTCAATCCTCCATCTCTCAATAAAAAGCTCACAAGAAAAGGCAAGCTTGGGAAGAACACAAAGTACTCCAAGGGACAAAGGGATGCAAACTCAAGCATAATCTTCGGCAACAATGGACTATAGTTTTCTTACTCTTCAATTCCTCCCCTTTCAATGTATCCAAAGGGTTCCTTATATAGTGCTTCAATAGGGTAATGGAAGGTCAAATACGAGTGATCTTAAAGCATATGGAAGGCCAAGAAACATGTGACTTGGATCCACATCAAGGAAAACTCCAAAACTATTTGGCCTTTTGCACACATCCCGATGTACACGGGTTTGAGGGTCATATCCATGTATATACATGAGAATAGGTTTAAAAGTCACATGTAGCAAATAATGCATTTTTTAGGGATGATCTTGGAAACATCAAAGATACAAAAGTGGTCCATGGGGTCTAAAGAGTCTGCATAGGGACAGGGAAGGCCATAAAGGTGTGATCCACCATGTGTGGTAAAATCAGCTGTAATAGATGCCCCTTAATGTGTGAGGTTAGAGGGGTCATACGATGGATGAAATACATTATTAGTCCATCCCAGAAGTGGAGTGATGAAGAACCAACTGGAAGAACCAACCATCCAACAGTATAATACAATGATCAAACTCTACACATAACTGCAAGTAGATATAGCAATCCTGGATATGTAAGAGTACAATGGCCATGAATAGCCATGATACAAAACATGACATGTGTGGTCATTGCCACGTCCAATATAGATAGATTAGAATCTCCATGATGACGATATACAAAGGATCATGATCTTCATGAAAGCTAAAGATATATAATGGATAAAGATCTCCATAATGGCTAGAAACATCTGACATACGCTGGAATCAAGTCACGAGAGCTGAAATCTCAGGAACACTAGCACGATCAAAGAGGTAGCATATATGAAATGCCACCAATCTAGAAGGTCTTCTACACAATTCGCTACGAGTACATGTCCTACTATGTGAATAGAGGTGTCGAGGTTGAACATAGTAGTCCATCATCTGATTACCGGTCATTGATGTATACTGTTAACAGACGCGAGATCACCCACCGATAATGAAAATGGGAATCAAGGTACTAGAGTGCAAAATAACAAGTGTGAATAAATGTGTTGAGGTCAAACACTTGAGAGGATCCATCGATCAGGGGACATTGATGTATTCCCAAAACTGTTGATGGTGAGAGAACCTGCCACCGATGACTGCAAGTCTCAAGGCACTAAAAAATGACTCTAGATTCCTATCCCATAATAAATGATCTGAAGTCGATGGGATGAAATCCACTGGAAGGAGGGAATTAATGCATCCCTCATCATCCAACACGAGGTACTCAGCAAGGCTATATAATGTGGAAGGACTTGATCATAAAGTGCACGAACCAGTATCAGTACTGGGAATGGCTGACATGCAAAGTCAAGATAACTGAGGAATGGCTGACTCAGGGTTCAACTTCCTTCGAACAAGAGCATAAAGGCGAATGGTGACTGAATGTAGGCAACATAGAATTGATATACAAAACTGGGACATCTCTGCGACACAGGAGGCATCGACAAAGGCTCCATAGGGACTAGAAGCTTAACCAGTCGGTGGAGGTAAAGTCAGAGAAACGAGTACAAATCCTAAAGTCAAACTAGTAACCCAACCAACGGATGTGATATACAGTGCTTTGTTCGAAGGCGACATGACTCGACTGCTGCCAAAGATAACATCTTTTTTTGTTTGGCTTTTTATTTTTATTTTTCTGGACTTTTTCAAATATTTTGAAAAGCGTGAAAAATAATAAAAGTGATTTATAGTTACAGACTAGGAGGAGACGATTTTCAATGGTAAAACAAACTAGTTCCAAGCAACAGAACATACCTATGCTGAATGCAAGGACACATGTGTAGGTTAACAACACTTGGGTGAAAGTCCCCTCCCAATAAAAATGGTGAATCAAGCTGCAAAGGATATATAAAATGGCTCTGCATGGCTAGACATGAGACAAGCTTGGGCTATATAGCTGATAATCAAATTTAGGGAAGCCGGCAATGAGGCAGGCAAAACTCATGATAATGCAATTACAACTTGACATAAGGGAGTCATGGGGAAAAGGCCAACAAACAGATCAAGAGGAGTATGAGGCTCTTGCGTGAAGACACGGTGATACTATACAAAGGACTCCCACATCCTAAAGCAAGAAAATATCGGCATGGGCACCAAATGCAAAAAAAGAGCCAACTAAGGCACCTATGTATGGTCAAGCTCTACCATTCACATCATGTCACTTCTAAAACAACAAGAAGGTTCTGTGACAAGATAGAATGGGTTTGTACCTAAGATTATAATGAAATGGTCATAAGGTCATGCAAAGTGAAAATGGATGTGAAATCTAACCTATATGCTAGTTTAGACATAATACCTGAAAGTGACACGAATGGGTCAAAACAATGGTCGAAACGACGCTCAAAATAGACTCCTTCATCATCAAATTAGTCCAAAACAGTCCAAAATGGTCAGAAACGGTTCAAAACTATAAAAAGGGGGTAAAAAAACTTCAAAAATTTCAAAAATTTTCTATAAATAGTAAAAAATTCAAAAATTACATATCATTTGAAATTTTTACCCATTTGAGCTCAAAAATTCCAACGCGAATTCCGGGAGCTTCGTCCGGCGAAATTCGACACCATTTGTTCCAGGTAACTTCTCATGTCCTCCTCTTCCATTTTCATGCAAATTTTTTCAATTTCCATGGTCAAATTTGTTTTTTAGGCCAATCTAAATTGGTCATTTCGGCCCACACAGATATCAAGAATTTTTTCGCATATAGGGATGGATATACGCGGAAAAACTGCTCAAAAACGCATACATACGTGGCTGTTTTGCAAACAGTTGCGTATGTGGCCATGCACAAGGTTTTTTAAGGTAAATATTGACCAAAAAATACTTTTAATGTGTACGATGGTTCTATAATGGAGGGAGAGGGAACATGGAGATGTAGAAGAGGCTGTTCGGGGTGATTTAGTGGATCAACAAGCTCTTTGTGCATGTGGGCTATACAAGTTTTGGTGTCTTGGCAGCCTGAGGGCCAAACCAAGACTCTTGCAGATGCTAGTAGACTACTGGGATCTAGACTTAGAGTACTTTCATATTGATGAGATGTCCTTCACTATAAAGGTGGAGGACATATATTTCATTACTGGATTGTCTCGATGGGGAGAGGTGGTGAACCTACGCTCTCGCAGGCTCAGAGGTGGCCTCACCATTGATGAGTACATTGCAGTATACTGTTTTCTAGACATGAAAAATGTTGGGAGTAAAATCCTGACAAACTCCATCGAGGTACTAGGACTGAAGCTCATACTATTGGCACTCGGTAGGATAGATGGTATAGCATCACTCCACCAAGCCTTGCGGCCATTGATGTTCTATATAGTGGAGTGCATGAGACCCATAATGTACAACTAGAGCACTACATTGTTGAGTAACATGAAGCAACAACTCAGTGATTGCAATATGGGTAGGGTGCGAAACTTTGGTTTCAGTAGCATACTGAGCATGTTGTTCTTTGAGCGTGTACCGAGGCTAAGCCCTAGAGTTGATGTTCCTCCTTAAGGGGTTTGAGATACATCCCAATGACGTTGGGCAGATGCTATGTGTAGACTGGGTAGAGGTAGGGTGTCTAAACCCTACCCAGCTGACTTCTTTCCATGGTGGCGACAACAGATTGTTTCCATCGATGATTATCCCTATGGGGAAATATATTTCCGGGGAGATCCAGACATGCCCCTACCACTAGGAGCAACATACGGTGATATAGGTAACGAATCCCAAACCCTCTTTTTTAAGTTTTTTGAATTATTAAATTTTTTGTGTTTTTTGATATATTGACTCAAAAGACATGTTTTGGTGTGATGACACATAGAAATTTTTTTTTATGTGTATGCAGATGTTGGACCACGGCGGCCTGATGATTTCCCTTGTCATAGATGGAGGGGAAGAGGAGATGACATCATGGGTATAGATGCGGAGCGGATGCTCCAAAGCATCCACACAAACTTTGTACTCCTGAGGCCATGCAACATTAGGTGGTTGGTGTACCACGAGCATGGGTTCGGTTATTCCGACGACTAGCTAGAGCCATGGTGTGCTACCACAATCAGAACCCCCCTCCTCCTCCGTAGGCTTAGAGACCTGAGAGTGATTCATTTTTGTACTACCGTGCATTATATTTTGGTGGCTCGGAAGCCCTATTTTTGTATTATGACACTTATGTATTATGACGTCACATTTTGGATGTTTAATGAAAAACTTTTATGATGATTGATTTTATTTATTTACATGTGTGTAAAAATGTATGTTTGTGATATGCTTATGGTTTATGAAACAAATGCCAATCTAACACATAGTTAGCATATGAGTCAGCAACTTGATTAAAAATTCTTGAAACATGTATGTATGTTATGTTGTCAAATTGCCGTTCTAACAATCTCACACATAAGAATCTTCGTAATAATGTTAGATCCCTAATACGGTACAAGCCATTAAGCTGTGACACTACTAACTGCGAATCAAGACGTACCTCAAGAGAGAGAACACCATGTGAAATGGAATCCCACAATAGCTCGATAATGACACTATACTCAGAAACATTGTTCAAAGAAGGCCATAAACACACGCCTCCTGAAGACAATACCTGACCCGTAGGAGTATAAATCACCCAAGCAGTAGAGGCTGAGTGTTGAGTGTGGCGGCTAGCACCATCAACAAATCCTATGTAAGCGGAAGACTCCATTGACATCTGCCATAAGAAACGAAAGCTAATCAACAAACCCGATCACCATAATAAAACCTAGCTATGCAAAAAAATGTACAATAATATATAATAATTAGCCCTGGCTAAAGATCATGCATAGTATTTTTTAAGATAGAGCCCATTTCTAAGCTCCGCCAAGGCTGTCCCTTCATAATCCACCAGCTCATAGGTGCCTTTCTCTAACACACATTTGACTACGTAAGGACCATGCCACATGGGATTAAACTTCCCTGCCCCCAAGGGTTCTTTAGCTTGATCCCACAAAAGGACCAAATCACCTTCACTAAACCTCCTCGGACGGACAGACTTATCATATTGGTCCTTAAATTGATGCTTATTTAATTCTAGAGCCACTAAGGCATCTTGGCGCTGCTCATCAAGCTGCTCTAAGTGGACCAAATGTTCCTCCAATGCAAAAGTGTCTGGTAAAAGCTCTATAGCTAGCTTCAACAAATGGGTTTTCACATTCAACAGGCAAGATAGACTCCACTCCATGTACGAGCTGATATGGAGAAAAACCGGTGGCAGTTATAACCGCGGTCCTATAGGCCCACAAAGCAGGATATAACATGATATTTCGATTTGTTTTGCTTTGTGCAATGGTTCGTTGGAGAATGGACTTAAGTGATTTGTTCACTGCTTCAACCTATCCATTTGCCTAAGGGTAATAAGAAGAGGAGTGCTACTGCTTATACCCTAAATTCGAGGCCAACTCTTCCATCATTCTATTATGAAAGTGCCTACCATGGTCAGTGACAAGCTCTTTTGGAATACTAAACCGAGTAATAATTTGGTTGAATACGAAATGTGCGTCTGTCTCACCGTCGGATTTAACTATGGGCATAGCCTTAGCTCGTTTCATGAAATAATCAATAGCCACTATAATATGATGATGCCCCCCAGCCAAAGCTGGGTTGCAATCCATGAAGTCAAGCCCCCACTTGATGAAGGGACCAGCGGTGATAATAAGATGTAATGGGGAAGGATGTGAGCGCATATTGCATGCAAACACCTGGCAAGGATGACACTTCTTGAGTGCATTGACACAATCTTTGAAGATTGACGGCCAAAAATATCCCGCTCTCAAGATTTTTTGGGATGTAGAAAGCCCAGATAAATGAACACCACATGCCCCTCTGTGGCAATCATTCAGCACAACCTCAGCCTCCTCATGGGTTAAACAATGACGTAAAATGGAATCTACCCCATGGCAATACAAAGTGTTATCCCGTGAAAGGTGAAAGGTGAGTAGGGACCTTAAACATTTGTAAATATATGATGATATCCACATACCATGGATCCAAAGTTGAGATAAGGAAAATATGCTCATCGACAAATGTATCCTCATAAACCTCCTCGTACTCCTCACTTGGGAAATTAGAAATGAGCTCCGCAAAAATCAACGATTTCTTTGATTTCATCGAAACAAACTCGAGATTGAATTCTTGCAAAATAACAATCCACTTATGATACTTTTCCCCGATCATCCTTCTAGTGAGGACGAACTGAAATGGATTGACATGAGCTACCACCAAGGTCTGGTGAAGGAGAATGTAGTGTCTCAATCTCTGAACTGCATGAACGGTAGCTAAGGCAAGTTTCTCCACATGGGAATAATGGATTTCCACATTTATATGGTTCTGGCTCAATAATATATGACATGCTCATGGAGATTCTCATCCTCCTAAACCAAAACCATACCAATCGTCTCCATAGACGCGGCCACATAAATCAAAAAGTCACGGCTATAATCGGGTGGACTAAGTACAAGGGCTGATGCTAAGGCTAACTTAAGAGCATCAAAGGACTCCTGGGCTCACTCATCCCATCAAAATGTAGTGTCCTTCTTTGAAAGATGCATAAATACTTTAGTCAAATTGGCAAAGTTAACCACAAATCTCTGTAAGAACTTTTCCATTCCTTGCAAACATTGAAGATGTCTAATATTGTGCGGGGGATACAATTGAAGTATTGCCTCAACCTTTAAGGGATCGACTCTTATACCCTCCTTGGAAATAATGAACCCTAGCAAGCGACTAGACTTCACGCAAAAGATGCACTTATGAGGATTTAACCTAACCAGGTAGTGGCGGCATTTTTTGAATACTAATCTCAAATGGTAGGGATGACACACTCTCAGCCGAGAATGAGCAGCAAGGTCATCCAAAAAGACTTCAATAATCGATTTGAGATTGTGAAAAATAAATGTCATGGCCCGCTAAAATGTGGCTCCGGCTTTTTTAAGACCAAAAGGAATCTTCCGATATGCAAACGTACCCTAAGGACAAATAAAGGTAGTTTTGTGCTGATCCCCGGGTTTGATCTGAATCTGATTATATCCAGAAAATCCATCCATAAAGGAAAATACCTCGCTTCTCACACACTCATCCAAAATTTGATCAATAAATGGTGTGGGAAAATTATCCTTAGGACAAGCATGATATAAATCATGGAAATTAGTGCATATACGGATCGTTCCCTGCTTCTTATCAACCAGAACGGGGTTTAAAACCCACTCCACCAAGGGAACGGGATATATAAAACTGGATTTTAACAGCTTCTCTATCTTAGCCTTAATAGCGGGTGCTTTTCTAAGATTCACCACATGCAAACGTTGTCGAACAGGATTCACATTCGGATAGGTCTTTATTTCATGTTCGACAATACGAGGGTTGAT
Source organism: Pseudotsuga menziesii (assembly GCA_001517045.1). Classification (NCBI taxonomy): domain Eukaryota; kingdom Viridiplantae; phylum Streptophyta; class Pinopsida; order Pinales; family Pinaceae; genus Pseudotsuga; species Pseudotsuga menziesii. Next base: position 25,965 of record LPNX011214450.1, on the reverse strand, counting down.
ACTTGGCATTTCCTCGTATGACCAAGCAAAGATGTCACGAAACTCTTTGAACAACTCAGTATATTCCTGAATCTCATCATGGGAATAGTCTGCCCCAATATAGACATTCTCAATCTTGCCAGGATTGCAAGATATATTGATAGGAATAGTAGGTGATATATTCGCCATGTTCCCATCATTCATTTGACCACGAGAGCTCAATGGAACCATAGGACTACCAATCTTCTTGCTAAGAATCTCCCTAAAGTCCTCATGCTCCAAACGGTCAATCTCGAGAAGAAAATAAGATCTATGATGTAACTCTTCCCAAGGTGGCTCAACCCCAGCAATGGCCTCAATAATAGATTCATCTGATGGAAAAACACTATCAAGGCAATCATGTGCGTTAGAGGACTCAGCTGCCCATACAGGTAGCACATATGGGTCTTCCTCCTCCATCCGCGAAGAGGAAGGACTAGGCTCTGAAACATCCTCGATCTGTTTGATGAACTTCGAAGGAGCTCCCTTAGATATCTTTTTGCTTTGCTCAACGACAAGCTTCTCGAATACTATCGAAAGAGGGGAAGAGGGAGACCCGCCCTCCTGAGTCCCCATTGGCGAGGGACCACCTTTCAAGCCCAGATCTTAGTCCCACAGCACTCCTATGGTCCAATCTGATTCACATCATGCATGTAGATCGCATATGCAGTCTGTAGAGAAGCATGCACTCAACACTCAAGCATGCAAAAGCAGACAAGCATGCAGAATCAGGTCCAAGGCTTATCACTATTCAGAGTAGTGAGAGGATGGGTGACGGTCTGCTCCTGTTAGAGGTTGAAACCATCGACATGATCTCTAGGCTCGCAGCTCCACGATCCAGGTTAACGCACCAGCACGCAAGCTTGCAGATTGCAGAGATTGTCCTCCGTCATGCATTCGAGCGTGCGATAAAAAAACGTTAACCTGGTCTTTTTTTGTTTGTATTCCCAATCACCTCATTACTTACATATGTAAATTATAAGTTAATAACTTAGCCACTTTAAAAGCATTAATTTTTGTTTTCATAATTTTTGTTTTTTAAAATATAAATAAATTTATTTTCTTTAAAATAATAATAATAATAAATAAATCAATTGTCATTTTACTAGACTATAAAATTTATGAATAAAATTTTATTTTATTTTATAATTTTGGTTTTTAAAAATATAAATAAATAAATTTATTTTAAATAAAAATAAAAATAAATAAAATAAATCTATTTTCATTTTACCAAATGATAAGATTTATATAATTTATTTGAAATTTATAAATAAAATAAAAAACTAAAATAAATCTTTTGTACTAATCATTTATCTTATTTTTTTAATATATTCTTTGTATTTTTTTTTACATTGCGGTTCACAAACCCCCCAACGAGGCTCCTATATCCATGAGAAGAAATCATAAGAGGCCCACCTGAAGGGGCCTCACCCTCTTTGTTATGATTACGGAGCTAACATGACGAGGAAATCAAGTGAGGCCCTTATATAACAATGTATAACCACCCAAGGATTTAACCTTGAGACCTTTTGCTCACAACTTATAACACTCAACCACTTGAGTTAGCCCACCGTGCTTAATGTATTCTTTGTATACTAATACTTATCTTAAATTTGTGTTTTACATGTTCCTTATTAATCCATTCCTTTAAGCTGACAGAGACCCTATAAATTAGCTTACCACCAATTCAATTAAACATTTCTCCAAAGTTTTTTATTTCCAATACAAACATGACTGTAAAAAAAACTCTGATACTTTCATACTTACTTGATTCATTTACTTTATTTTCACGAGGAAAAAAGTTATAGTCGATATTCAATAGGAGAATCAAACTATACATGGGGTTTATACAAAGAAAGGTCTAAAACTTCCAGAACTAGTTAGTCGATCAAAGATGTTTATTGATGGCTCTCTACATCATATGCATCAAGAGTAAACATGACCGAAAACACAATTAAAATGATGATATTATAGACTTCACCCAAACAAAAATCCAACAATTCATGAAAAAAAACCCGACCAAACCAAGAGTAACAACAAGGGCCAAAACATCTCAATAGCAGTAGCAGAGCCGGATAGGCGAAGACACCCAAAAGAAAAAATGGCATTACATAGCATAAAGCAGGACGAATCCCTTTGATATCATGGAACCGTCAATTTTTTTTTTTAAGAACATAAGACCTTCAAGAGAGAGAGAGATCCTTTCTTAGAAAGAAGGTTTGCAACAGAATTGAATCCACAGTAAACATGATGGAAACTAGTAGAGTGAAAAGAATCGCATATCATCCTAATGCGTTGTTTCCACCAGCACAACAAAACAACTTCTAAATTACCAGAGTGGTGAGCCCAATCACCAATAATTCTTGAGTCATCAAAGAATTGGAGAGATTGAAAAACCATGATATGTGCAAAATGAAGGTGTCCAACTAAGGCCAACAACTTGCTTCACGTATTGGTACCTTGACCACATCCCATCCATATATGAAAAATATGAGGAGAAACAGAGAATACCATGTCAACGCCTAAAATGGAGCTAAAGGTCGGTAAATGAATGTGAAGATAAATGAGCTAAAGTTCGGGTGGGTTTTAGAAGGAATCACTCAACTACAAACCACCTCATTATGCTTAGGATCAATACTAGGAATGTTGTAATAATAAATACAATATCTTTTGTAGCTTTGTGGACTTTAGAAAAGCTTTTGATACAACTCCTAGAAATAACATGTGGAATAGATTGGACTTGAGCTTAATGTTCCTTTCGAGTTGAAAGTTCTTGCAATAAAGTTATATGAGAATGGCATTTCCAAGTTTAAGAACATTGAGGGTTGCTCAAAAGATATTAATTATAATATTGGAGTTAAGTAAGGTTTCCCCCTCTCTCCTACCATTTTCGACATATACATCAATAAGCTAGAAGGTTGCACTTGCACAATATTAGTAGGAATAGTTATCATCATTCTTCTCTATGATGATGATATTTTCTTATGTCAAGGTGTCCCTTTGATCTTAATAAGCAATTAAGAATTCTCAAGGATTTCTGCTCTAATATGGGTAATATTGTTAACATAAACAAAACAAAAGTTATGATTATCAAATCCAAGAAGGTCAGTTACACTAATTTTGTCCGTGACAGTAGAAACTTGGAGGAAGTGACTTCATACAAATATCCTGAAATTGATACCCATCACTTGAAGCTCAATTGGAACTATAACATTGAGAAAATGATTAATGGAGAGTGGACAACTTATTTTGGTCTTGAAAACAATTGCAAATAAACAAACCTTATGGTGTGGGATAAATCTTCCTCTTTGAAACTCTCGTCACTCCCATTATATAGTACAATTGTGAAGTTTGGGGTTGCAACATCTCTAGATAGTCTTGGAGAAAGATTGAGCATATATAGAAGAATTTAATAACTTATAACCTCAATATTAAAAGCAACACACCCTATCTTATTCTCCGCATAAAAGTGCATATTTTCTCCTAAGAGAATGGTTATGGGTAGGTAACTGATGTACACACACAAGATAAATAACATGGGAGACCAAAGGCTTCTTAAAATTGATTTAAAATCTAGTGAAAACTAACTACGACTAAAGCGAGGATGGCATAAAGATGCTCTGGCTTGGTTAAACCATTGGGAAATTGATGAAAGTGTCACTTTGCAAAATATCAAATAATATTAAAAATATTACATCCTAGTTCAAAGAAAAATGTGGTATGATAAAGATTTGGAGGTTAATAGAAGATTTAGATATTTGAAGGAGGTCATTAACCCTTATTCAGAAGATCAAAAGTATCCATTTGTTTTTACTAGTATAAAGAAAAATAATAATATATCCAAGATAAGAACATGCTCTCACGAGCTCTATAATAAAATAGGGCGTTCGACAATTTCTAAAACATTGTGGGTTGAAAGGATTTGCTATCTTTGTGAGACTATGAGCATTAAAGGTGAAAATCATTTTCTCATAGAGTGCCCTACGTACACTCACATTAGATCTCAGTTTCAAAATATTTGATTCAATATAGACATTCCTAAGATTCTTACCTATCAAAGATATGGTGAATTAGGAATGCTTCTCTTCAAGTTTTTGGTGCATAGAAATACAGTTTTAAAGCAAACCAAATAATTCCTACCTTTTTCTTAAGGTTTAATAAATCAAAATTGGTCTCAATTGACACTAAACGTCACCATTATATATAGATATAAATTGTCCAGTGGGCGTAGCTCGGGTGGTTGGGAGATTTGGTTATTACGCTCCCCACCTGGGTTTGAATCTTGTTGGGGACATTTGCTCCTTAGGAGCCCTTGTATGTGATGAAATATTAGGTTGGTGAGCCATTTATCATGATTAATGATGCCCAAGTTCATGTATACTTTCCTAGCGAGTATAAGATATTTTCCCAAGTGGACATAGCCATGGTGTAAAATTGGGCTTCCATGGTGAACCACTTTATATATATATATATGGTGGATCCTCTCCCTCTGATTATGCTTGCAATATGTTTTAGCTCCCCTCGGTCATTTTCTCCTGTAAGTGATATATATATGACAATGGTGCTCTACGATGGTAGCAGGTTTGGAGGCGTTGCCCACGAAGAAGGATAGGCGCAGTTTTAATTTTTACAGTTTTTAAGGATAAATGATGAGAAGCAGGGTTAAGGAAGGGAGAGAGAAGGAGACACAAACATGTATTCAGACATGGTGAATTATGGCGAAGACAGTGAGGGCGAAGCAATATTTTTCTCTCAAGAAGAGGTCCAATCGGCACGCTTGAAGGAAGTGGCATAGGAGGAAGACCATAATAAGGAAAACTCGCTGTCACCCAAACCCACACAGAACCTTAATGACGAAAGGATATCGCAAGAAGGTACGAAGATGACAAACACTCAATCCAAAAAACAACGTGGAATGAAGGCTCGCAAAGAAAACCTTGAGCTAATTGTGGGAAAGGATATCTCCCTAGAGCAGATACCAAAATTTTTGACGAAAGCACTGGTAGGACGGTTCTGTGGGAAGGCGACAACAAGAACTTCTTTGCAGCAGTGGATATCAACGAACTAGGGTGGGATTCTAGGGTATGAAGCAATATTTTACATGCTCTCGCGGGGCTGTTTCCTAATAAATTTGCAAAGTATGGATGACAATTGCAAGCTATTAGACCGAAATTGGAGCTGGGGCCCGTCGGGCCTAATACTTAGAAAATGGACTATGGATTTTAATGCATACATAGAGCCTCATAATGTGCAAAAGGTATGGGTCATCCTACCTGGTCTCCCGATAGTATTTTGGCAACCAATTTTTTTTGAAGCCATTGGAAACAGGATGGGAAAGTTCATAGCAATGGAAGATAATTGGGAGAGCGAATTGGATAGGAGATGCGCTAGGATTCTGGTTGAATTGGACCTAAGAAATGGACTATATGAGGAGCTCAAGATTGTGATGCATGGCAGCACATGGTGGCAGAGGTTGGAGTAATGGAAGATCCCTTTCAGATGCTTCAATTGTAGGGAGGTGAGTCACATGCTGAAGGATTGTACGAAAGTGGCCACAAAGTCTATACACAAGAAGATATGGGTGAAAAGGTTAAACCGGTAATTAGAGATGCAGGGATTGACGGATCTAAGGAGGAAGAGGGAAGAGAACAAGACGCGTAGGAAGCACCTCAAGATATATCATATAAAGGAAAGAAGATTTTAGCTGATGAGGAGGACGTTCCTTTAGACATGCAGGGTGGAAAGGGAAGGAAATCGACAGGGTCATTGAAAACTAAAGATAATAACGATGACCGCAAAAAAAAAACGGAGAATGGAGTTGGAAAATTCAACCTTGTTCTTCAACAGACAATAAGGCTCAAGATACGGGACCGTCACACCAGGACAAAGGCACATCTTCCCCTTCCTTTGTGCAGGATAACTTTGCTTTAACTATTCCCCTCATAAAAGAACATTCTATGCTTTAAAAAAAAATTCAATTTTAAGAGATCTTATGAACTACGGCCCCGAATCTTTGCATTAGATATTTTAAATGAAGGGGTTTCCATTGGATGTTTGGCACTTAATTCTTCTCAAAAACCTAGATTAGGAAGGAAATCACTTTTATCCAAAGCACAAGTACAGGCTTCTATAGATCTAAAAAAAGGGAAACATACTACTCTCAATTGGGCTCTTAGAGTATTGGTCCTAGACGGGGGCACTTGATGATTTTTCTATACTACAACTCAAGATGGTTGGGGGGGCCTCTAAAAAAACCGCCCTAAAAAGGTTGCTCAACATCCTCAAACCAACAATTTTATTGCTCTAGGAAACTATGTTAGAAGGGTCAAAAGCATAAAGCATAATAAAAGGAATACTCAAAGACTCAGAGGTGGAAACCCTAGATGCGGATGGCCACTTCGAAGTTTTACTAACAGCTTGGAGCCTAGCCTTGAGCAAAATTGCTACAAGAAAACTTGACTCAGTCATTGAAACCAAATTGAATGATAAAGAGACAAGGATGGACTTCACACTCCTAAATGTGTATGGACCATTCTATGATAGAAAACTCTTTTGGGAAAAGTTCAGTCTTGCATGAGCAAAGAATCAACCAAATGTTATCTTAGGGGGAGATCTGAATCTTACCCTAGCAGCTGGAGAAGTTTGGGGAGAAAATGCCAGGCAAGATGCTCTGGCTTCTTTTTTTTATGAACCTTTTTGAAAAAGAGCAGTTAGTGGATGTGGTTCCCCTTAAGCTAGAACCCACCTGGAGAAACAAGAGGGGAGGTTCTCAAGCCATATCTAAAAGGCTAGATCGATTTGGTCAAATAAAACCTATTAAATGAGAACCTAACCCTAAAATATGTTGTAGAGACAGGGGGTAATTCTAATCATAGACCTATCTCCTTATTAATAATTCCTCCTGAGAAAAAACCACCATCCCCTTTCAAGTTCAATAATCTCAGGTTGGAAGATGAGAAGTATAGAAACCAAATACAAAATGCTTGGAACCCTGTAAGGAGAACTCTGAATCACAGTGCAATGCAACAGTTTGCAGACAACTTAGTGAGGGAAAAGAAAATATCCAAGTAATGGGATAAAAAACACAAGGCCTATATACAAAAATATTTGAAGGAAATAGAAGAAAGCATTAAGGACATGTACCAAAGGAATGAGAATGGGGTATTCAGCCTAGAGGAAACTGAAAGTATGAAAGCCTTGGAGAGCAAGAAAGAGAAAATTATGGACAGTGAAGAAAATATCTTACACCTTAAAAGCAGAGCTTTGTGGCTTGAAGCAGGGGACAAGAACTCTATTTTTTTTCACAATTATGCAACCCATAGGAGGAATGTAAACACTATATGTGAAATAAGAAACTAGGAAGGAAACCTAGTACGCTCCTTTGAGGAGAAAGCAATAGTAGGGGTTGAATTTTTTCAAAACATCTTCAAAGAGCCAAAAGGGTGAACTATTTAGGAAATCCTGGAATTTCTAGGGTTTTTTTCGAGAATGATAATTGAAGATATGAATGAAGAGCTCACTAACGAAATATCAGAGGAAGAAATTAGTTATACTTTACATTCATTTCAAAAAGGGAAAATCCCTGGGCTTGATGGTTTTATTCTAGAATTTTATCTAGGGTTCTATGATATGATGAAAAAAGATCTTCTAGAGGTGGTGAGAGAATCCAGGAATTAGGGAAAGTGTCAGGGAGAATAAATTCAACCTTTCTGACCGTGATACCAAAAAAACAGAAACCCCAATCCTTTGATGAATTCATGCCTATGTCATGTTGCAACATGATTTGTAAATTCATTGCCAAGGTGCTATCTCTAAGGACCAAACCAGTGCTAAGTGAAATTATTACTGAAGAACAATTTGGCTTCTTAAATAACATGAAGATTCATGATGCAGTGTCCCTCTCCCAGGACATAGTACATACCATCAAAAAGGAAAAACAAAGAGCCTTTTCTTTAAAGCTAGATTTATCAAAATCTTACGTTAGGGTGGGATGGACATTTGTAAGATTGTTACTGATAAAAATTGGAGTAGCCCTAGAAGTTGTGGAGTGGATTATGGGCTGCCTACAGTCCACCTCTTTTGATTTTCTAATCAATGGATCACCCTCCAATTTCTTTAGACCAACAAGACGCTTAAGGCAGGGTTGTCCTCTCTGACCCTTCATTTTCCTGTTGGTGGCAGAGGCTTTAAGTATGATCATCCACAAAGCCAAATCAGAAGGGGAAATAAAAGGCATCAAAGTGTCACACTCTCTTCGTGGATGATGTCAGGCTGCTGTTTGGAGAAGAAACCATCAAGAACCTTGAGGCCTTCATTGCTATGATATACAAGTATAGAAAAGCTACATGAATGGTGGTAAACGTGAATAAATCCAACCTTATCCATAATGAGTTTCCAGAAGAGCTAATATAGAGGTCAAGGGAGATTATACAATATCAAATTACCCCAATTGGGGAAGGTTTCAAGTATCTGGGATTTACATTGAAACCTAATTGTTACTCCTATCAAGACTATGTATGGCTTTTCAAAAAATAGAAAGCGGGATAAACATCTAGGCAAATCAGTTTTTGTCTAGAGGAGGAAGGATAGTTTTCCTAAAATGAGTCCTACAAAGCATCCCAGTCTATTGGGATTTAATAGCTTACATACCAAATGTAATTCTAACAAAAATTAGAAAGTTATGTTTCTCCTTTTTGTGGACAACAAGCAAGCAGAATGGAGGAATTCCCCTGGTAAAATGGAAGACATTAGCAAGGCCAAAGGGACTAGGTGGATGGGGCATAAAAAATTTAGAGCTATTCTGCAAAGCATTAGCGGCAAATACCATGTGGAGATTCCTACAAAAGCTTGAAACTCTATGGGGAAGGGTCATCTTGTTCAAATAGTGCTATGAATCCAATATAACAGAATGGATCAGAAATCTTGGCTCAATAGGGTGGAAGGCAATGATTTTGGCCTACCCTTTAGTTGGAAATTGGACAGCTTGGAAGATAGGTGATGGAAGACAAGTATAAGTGGGAGAAGACCCTTGGGATGGAGCAAGGGAAAATTATAGATTAACTCCACAATTAACATAACACCTAAGATCTCTTTGAATCCATTCTCTAGCAGACGCATGTGTCAATCTGACATTGAGAGGGCGAGGACAATGGAAAAATGCCTCTGATCTCGGACTAACACGAGAACTTGCGACATAATGGAATAGATTCCTCAATCTATTAGTCACAAACTTCATTCATCTAAGGTCCGAACCTGATAAGATAGTCTGGACAAAAATTCCAAAATCAGGACAATACACAGCCAAATTAGGATATCAAGTGTCATTTGAAGAGCCAACAAGGAGAGAAATTCAGTGGTGGTGGAAAAGGTTATGGAAAATTCAAATCCCTATAAATACCATTATCACAATGTGGTTAGCCTTTTCAAATAAATTACTGACATGGGAAATTCTACAAAAAAGAGGATTTGAAGAACCAGGGTTATGCTTTCTTTGCAAATCAAGCGATGAAACAAGCTCTCATTTGTTTTCCTTCTGTCCATATGCAGGAAATGCATGGACGGGAATGGTGGACAACCTATCAGCAGGAAGAACACATGAAAGAGAAAATGCTACCCTAGAAGAGAGAACCAAAACTTGGTGGCACGATGAAGGGGTAGGTGTATATGAAGCCTTTCTGGTTCTTTTTGTTTACAGTATATGGGAAGCACGTAACAAGGCTATTTTCAACAACAATTGGACCTCCCCTGACATCACCATTTCTCTGTTAACGAACAAGATATAGGAACACAAGCTTAACATTGTCAACTCCAAAAAAAGAATTATCAGAGCTCCAGTAATAAACATCGAAACTCCATGGGCTTATTTTGATGGTGCCAACCAGGTTGAGCCACTGTTGGGAGGTGCTGGAGCAGTCATATATTTTTCTTCAAAGCGAAAGATGCATGTAAAATATGCCATGGGCCAAGCCACTAACAATAGGGCAGAACTTGCGGCATTATGGGAAACTTTAAAAGTGGCTCACAACACTCAAATACAGGAGATTCAAATTTTTGGTGACTCAGACGTTGTGGTGGATTGGGTAAATGGAAGGAACAATATACGAGTACCATAGCTACACCACTTACTCGCCAAAATTCAGAATTTGAAAGCTCTATTTAGGAGGATATCTTTTGCACATATTTATCGTGAACTGAATGAAGAAGCTGATAACCTCTCAAAACAAGCCTTAGCATATCAACTAGGTATGATGGAGATAGAAGAAGTTGCAGATGGGGTATCAATCCTCTGATATGAAACAATTTAAAGCTGCAATTTTTTGTAAAACTCGGCTTTGTAGAGACCTGATAAGAAACATTAAGTCCATTTTTGCAATATGCAAGGATATAATGTGATGTAAGCTCAACAGAGCAGCTTTTGTATGATGTGATAGGAGACACAAAGATTATGTTCTAGCTTGCAAGGCTGGTTTTCTGATGTAAGCTCGTAAGAGCAGTTCATGTTTATTCGCTGAATAAAAGGTTTTTTTCTTTGGAATATATATATATTCAAATTTATTTAAAAATTTAATATTGATTTTTACATAATTTATAAGTAAATAAATTTTTAATTACACACACACATTGTTTCAAATTATGTAAATACATTAGTATTAATTTTCATATAGTTATCATATAAATTTAAGTTGAATGCATAATCACATATAAATATAAGTGGAGGACTATTGTTGTTCATCTTTTGTTTGATGATCTTTTAGTAGATATAGACCCCTCGATGATAGTTTTGTCAAAGGTTGATAAGGCATTTTTTTTTTCCTTTTGAAGCTATATGGATTAGTCCAGTTACTGGTGTGATTTTGCATTGATATTCTCGAACTATGTAATTTCTATATTTTTGATACAACTATTATTATAATACAAAGTTTTTTCTACATTCTTAAAAAAGAATGAGAAACAATATGGTTGCGATGTCCTGATTATAGCCGAAGGCATGGGCAATTAGCAGGTGCTAAAATTCCATTATGTAAGTTTTGTTGAGATTTGAATAGCAAGGAAGACAACAAAAAATTGCAAGTTGAATAGGCATATTGTAAAGGATATGTATTTTGCAACAAAATAATTTGCTAAAGTTGAGTACTATTTAGTAACTTTAATGGACAACGACAACAAATTACCTAGTAGGATAAAAGACAACTAAAACGTCTCGCTTTTTCGACCGATTTTGATAAAAACCAGTTAAATGTTTGTTGGGAAATTGTTAGTTTTACCATTTTGCAATTTCAGCATTCTTATTTTACTGTTCTGGACCAAATCCCCAATTTTAAAACTACCCAAATTGTTTAAATTGAGATTTAAACCAACAAAATTATGATTTAGACCAAAATTGGTCTACCGAATTCCAGTGAGTTAAGGGTATTTTGGTTAGCACTTATACTGCTCCACAGATTACATAGTTTATTTTTTTAATAAAATTTTTATTTACATTTAATGTTCATGGCAAGTTTGGACTCCATTTAAAACCCATTTAGAAAGATCAATGTGTAAATTTTCTAAAAGATAGTGTACTCAATAATAGACCATGTTTTTATAAGCGGTAGAAGTACATTCTTGATCCATAAAAAGAACATATTAACTAAGCATACATTGCAAGGTCTATAGTCTTTCCACGCAATCTCTCTTTATGCTTGGGAAATTTACTATGGCAAATCAAGTTTTGTCTACATGATACATTGTAAGCATTTAAGTTATCATTGCTAACTTGCGATATATAGATGCTATAGTTAAAGATATGCAAAGAAAAACCCAAATACAAAAGATTAGAACCAGCAACATCCAAACAAGCTCATAGAAGAACCAATGTAACCCAAGTACAAAAGATTAGAACCAACAACATCCAAACATGTTCATAAAAGAACCAATGTAGCCCAAATAAAAAAGATTAGAACCAGCAACACCCAAACAAGCTCATAAAAGAACCAATGTTTTGCAAGCTTGTGCTAACACGAAAGCCATCAAGCAAAATGGAAATACTCTTTGCGAATAACTTGACCCATGAGCGGAAAACATATCAGCAGAAGATACAACAAGAAAGCACAAGCAAATAATATTAGTTGTGTTCTAAATTTTTTTAGCTGAGTTTGTAAATTGTAAAATGTGAAAAGTAAAATGCAAACTTTGCAATCAGTATATTTTATTATGAATTATGATTTATTAAATAGTTACATAAAAAAATAAAAAATTTAATATAATTATTTTTATTATTTAATTCATATCATTTAAATATTTCATGTTTAAATTTTATATCTTGTACACATCTTATCAACAAAGTTAATAACTTTGATACTATAAATACAATAAAAATTCATTTTATAATTATGATTTATCAAAACATGATAAAAATTATAAGTTAATAAATTTAATGAAAACAACTAAATACAAGACACTTCATCAAATCTACATTCATTTCTAGTTAAGGTTGCATATCATGGCTGACCTTGTAGCTTGGAAGCATTCATTCCTATTCATTTATAGTGGAGAGAGGGGAAGTTGAGGATTCTATTTACCTAGACATGCTCAAAGTTGGTTTTCACCCCTCTCTGCGACTTTTGCTTATCACTTCATGTCTCATTACCTTCTGAGAAGGGGATTTTTTTTGGCAAAATAGATAACTCTCCCATCTTTATACTTTGTAATATATATATATATATATATATTTTAACAAAAACGATTATGATATTAAAGAGTCAGCTAGAAAGCGCTGGAAAAGATCCTGGAAACATCAAGATACCTATTCTTTACTTCCTTCGATTAAACACCCGTCACAGGAGCTAAGGAGGTATTTCAATTTTTACAACCGAGTTAATAACCAGTTCATTGAGACCAACATCAATGGATTTATTTGCTGCGAGATTTGCCAGTGCGTTTAACTTCCTTAGAATGTGGAAGAAGTGGATTTTCCTAAACATTTTGATTTTTGATTGAATTCTCTTAATTAGCCTTGCAGTTCTTTCATTCTTACTCTTTTTTCCTCAGTTCATGGCCTGGATAATTAATCTAGAATCGCCGAAGACCATAAACTCTTTCACCCCTTTCTTCTGTAACTGCTTGAGTCCTTGCCAGAGCCCGTAGGCTTCAACCATGTTATTGGTGTTAATTCCAATATTCCAATAGTATTCGATCTCGACGTTCCCTCCCGGATCAATAACAATTCCTCCTCCTCCTGCTCTTCCCAGATTCCCTTTGGAGATTCCGTCAAAAAACAGCTTGAAAAGCTTCCTTTCTCTTAGCCAGTTGGGTCTTGTCCATCCCGATGTCCCAGTCCTCCAGTTTTTTCCCTTCTTTTGGACTTGCAGCCGGAATGTTGAGACTTTGCATCCAGACTTTTTCAATTTCAGTCAATTTTTCGTTATTACTTGGAATGTTTGAATTTCTAACCACTTCCCCGTGTAAAGCAATTGCTTTGGCAGCAGTCTTCCACTCTGGCTGAGTCTTGTTTTGAAAAATTCTTTGATTTCTCTCGTTCCAGATTCACCAGCATATAATTTTAGGGATTTTCATCCAACAAGCTTTCGCTCCTTTATTTTTTCCAAGTCTCCCTGATAACGTTTTCCCCAATTGAGATAACAGCCTTGGATATGGTCCGGTAGACTCATCTCATTTCCCCAGCGCTTCAGCACATCTCTCCACACAGAGATAGTGTACGGACATTTTAAAAATATATGACTGATGGTTTCAGAGTCTTCAGCGCAGAGGGGGCATCGAAAAGGCTCAGCTATCCCCCTTTTCTCCAGGTTCTCTCTAGTTAGAATTTTCCCATGCAACAATGTCCAGTTGAACAGATCTATTTTTGGCAATGTCCGGCAATTCCACAGGCTGTTCCACGTTTCAGGATTTCCTGGCACATTATAATTTGCACTGAATCTTTGATAACCTTCAGCAATTGAATACCTTCCAGAGATCATTCCCCAGCCACGTTTATCCTTCGTGATCTTGTCTAATGGTGCCAATCCAGCCAAGTAATTTAATAACATATTTTTTTCATTGTTTAAATGTGCAGGGCAGTTCGGCAGACTCCATCCTGTCCAGCAATTTGAGTCTGCATTCTCCCAGACTGATATATCCCAAAGCGATTTGAGACCCTGCGCTGACATCCAAGTCTGCAAACGAGGGAGATGTGGAGGACGTTGGCCGAGAATCACATCGTGCCATAGTCTAGTTCGTTTCCCATTGCCCAGGATCCAATGTAGCTCAGTTTTGAAGTGGGGCAGCGCCTTCTTACAGATGTGAAAGATCGGAGATCCATTCTTTATCTCATGGTTCTCATCCAAGCATCTTAATCTTGGTCCCGAAAAATATTTACAATTTAGCACCCCGCTACTCCAGGTCCTGGAAAATATTTACAATTTAGCACCCCGCTACTCCAGGAAGGTTTGGGCCCAATCAAATTCCAGAGCAACTTAGTTCCCATAGCTAAGTTTTGGGTTCTCAAATCTCTGATTTGGAGACCACCCTCAGACCAGGGCAGTTTGATGGTTTCCCAGCTTACCAAGGCAAATCTTTTCCTCCCCTCATTGTTTCCACCCTGCCAGAGAAAATTTCTCATCAGAGCTTCTATTTGGTTTATTATTTTGACAGGAGCAAGTAGTAAGGTGCTTTGATAGAGCAGATAGCTGTTCAAGACAGCTTTAATTAGAACCACCTTTCTGGCCAGGTTAAGGCAGATCGCCCCCCATCCCTTGATTTTTCTTTTGATTTTTTCAACAATTGGCCTCCAGGCTGAACTCTTAGAGTTGGTTTTGAAAATGGGGACCCCGAGATAATTAAAGGATTCCTAGGTGACTTCCCCATCCATATTAAGGACCCTGGTTATTTCTAGCATTTCCCTGGGATTAATGTTCCAGCCATAGATCTTGCTCTTCCTGAAGTTGATTTTGCTGCCGGAGACTTGGCAGTAGCTGTTCATTTCATTCTTGAACCGGCGAGCTATTATTTGGCTGGCTCCTCCAAGCAAGATGGTGTCGTCCACGAATTGCGCGTGGTTGATGTCTTTTGTACCTCTTGCCATCCTAATACCTGAGAGTTCCTGATCATTCCTGGCAAATTCCAGTTGGAAACTTAGAGCTGAAGCTTGAATGTCGTACAGCAGAGGGGACAGCGGACAGCCTTGCCTCAGACCTCTTGAGGCTTGGAAGAAGGGTTCGGCTCTTCCGTTTACAAGCGGAGCTATCCAAGGGCTGCTGATACAGGCTTTGACCCAAGAGATAAATTCAGGAGCAAATCCAAATTTCCTCATTACCTGGAAGAGGAAAGGGTGGCTGACTCTATCGAAGGCATTTGCTAAGTCGAGTTTCACCACCATACCTTTGTCTCCATTCTTCTGACTGGAGTGAATAGCTTCTTGAACAAAGATGATATTATCCCAGATCTTTCTGCCTTTTACGAAGCCACCTTGGTTCTCCGCAATTAGATAAGGCAAGATATGTTTTAGTCTGTTAGCCATGATCTTGGTGATGATTTTGTAGCCTATATTGCACAGGGATATAGGCCAGAGCCTGTCAAACGAATTGGCTTCCTTCTCTTTGGGGATCAGAGCCACGAAGGTGGAGTTCGTGCTGCCACCAATTTTGGTACATCTCTGGAATTTTTTGACCATTTTGAATAAATCAGTTTTAATAATGTTCCAGCAAATTTTGATGAAATTGACATTGAATCCGTTAGGGCCCGGTGCCCTGTCATCCTCCATACCATCTACAGCACTCTTGATTTCCTCCAACGTGATCAGCTCCTTCAAAATATCATTATCTTTGTTTTTGACAGCGTTGGGGATGAGATTTAGCAGATCGGCATCTTCTCTAACGGGCTGGGCCGTGAGCAATTCTCTGAAGTGCCTGGCAGCCTGGCAGCTTCATTATTAATGTCTTCGAATTGGTTAATTGTCCTGTCATTAATTTGAATCTCATGCACGTAATTGATATTTTTTCTGGCCTCAGCGTATTTATGGAAGAAACCTGTGTTTCTATCTCCATCTTTCAGCCACTTGCAGCGTGACTTCTGCCTCCACCACTCTGACTCTTCTCTGCATGCTGCGTGGAGATTCAGTTGCAAATTGGTCTCAATTTGAATATCAGAGATTGCCACCGTTTTGTTTTCCATGCTGGTTTGGTGGAGTTCCAGCTCGTGGGCGGCTTGGATTTTTTTGGAGTTGGGGGTGGGGATCAATTTGGCCCAAGTTTTCAGAGCTTTCTTCAGTCTCCTTATTTTCTCCTCCCAGACGTAGAAAGAGGATCCTGTAACTGGGGGTGCCCAAGAATTCGCTACGATCTGTAGGAATACTTTGTAGTTTATATTAACATATAAAATATTTTAAAAAAATAATATATATATATATATTATTTAAATTTTTTAATTAAACTTTTAATACTTTTCATTATACTGAGTAGTTTATATTAACATATAAATTGTTTTTTAAAAAGTAATACATATAATATAGATATATTATTTAAATTTTTTAATTAAATTTTTAAAATACTTTTTATTTTATTCAAAAAATTTAGAATCATATTAAATTGCAAATAGTAATTATTTACATTTTGCCAACAAACAAAATAATTATTCACATTTTTGAATTTAAAATAAGAAAATTATAATAATAAAAAAAAACTTAAGTGTTTTTTAATTTTATTTGAAAAAAATAGAATCATTTTAAATTATAAATATTAATTGTTCACATTTAACAAACAAATGGTGTTTAAGTGAAAATGAGAATATTATAATAATAAAACAAAACACTTGTAATTAAATTTTGGAAAAAAAATTCAAACATTAAAACTTTAATATTATTAAATTTTTTAAAATGTTTTTGTTTTTAAATATAGTTTTTTATTAAAATAAAAGTAATTTTAACCAAAAAAAATAAATATAAAAATTGAAATTTTTAATAATTAATTTGTAGATTATATTTTAAAAATTAACATTAATAATTTGAATTTAGAATAATTAGTTTTTTTTATATTTAAAATTTATAATAATAATTTGAAATTATTAAATAATTATTTTTTAATTATTATTTTCTTTTTTTATTTTGTAATTTTATAAATTAAAATAATTTTTTTCAATTACCTTTCATTTTATAAGTAACCATGGTTTTATAAGTAATCATGGTTATTTAATAGTATTTATTATTTTCTTTGTTTAATTTTTTAATTTTATAAATTAAATATTTTTTTTTTCAATTACCTTTCATTTTTATAAGTTATAAGTAACCATTTTTATTTAGTAGTAGAGGGGAATGTTAAAGTTCTGAAAATATTTGATGTGAAGAAGAGCGATGAAAAAGTGGATTCTATGTAATGTTTTTTTTTGTTTTAATGGATGTCAAAGAACATGATTTAAAAGAAAAAAATACGAGTGACATGAATTTTACGTAACATATGAATAAGGGAACGTAATTCGAATGGTAACCTGTAATTACAGCTTATTAGGGAAACATGGCAATCACCTTTCCATATAGATCATACTAGTAACATGGTATTATTACTTATGAAGAGCTTACTTAAACCCTATTGGAAACAGTGCACCTAGTAATCCTTACATATATGGGAATTCCAGCACAGATCGGATGCGTTGCTAGCTGGATCAAGAAAGTAAACTACCAAAGCTGTGATGATGCTTGTTGTGATGCTTAACAAGATCCTCTCTCTATAATGTAGATGAAAGTATTCATGTTTTGGGTTCGGTTAGCTTGGCTTGACTTGCAGGAATAAAAAATCGTAATCCTAATCTGTCCATGTCATTCATTCTTTCCTCTTTAGTGTTCTTTCAATAAGCAAACAGTTTGGCATATTGAGTATTATCACATAAATTTGGAAAGTTAAATTGAATACAACTTTCTTGAGTTTAAGTGTTTGTAAAGATAATTAAGGTTCTTAAAACAAAGTTATCTACACTCTCCATAATGACTATATTTTGTTAAAGACTTTTTTTAATTACATATGATTTACTTTAGAATGTGTAGACTTATAATTAAAATTGAGATCAATCTACTCAGTTCAAATTTAATTTAAATACAATGTTAGGATATTTAAAATCTTTATATTTGGATGAAAATTATTGTAATACTCTTAGTTTGACTTCTCTTCATATTTGTTAAAAACAAGAATAGAGAGGCTAGAATGTTATGTTGTTGCCACATTTGTATGGAGTGAAACACATTCGAATTTTGTTTTGAGGGTAACATAGGATCAATAAAGACCAACCAAATAGTCGTGTTTATGAACGTTGAAATTTATGTTATAGTTTTGTATGTAATTTTGAAAAGAAATATGTGTTATTTGGATATAAAATTTTGTTGGAAATATTTTTATTGTCAAGAGGTGGTAATGTTTTTAATTGTAATAGAAAGAAAAAATTATTTTACCACAAAACTACTTAGCCATTAAACCCCAAATTTTATGCAATAGATGAGATGATGAAACTTGAAATTTTATCATAATTTGATATATTATGTAAATTTTTCTTCTTTTAAATCAATTTGTTAAACCATACTAGTTAAATCATACAATTTACACTTTTAACCTATTCTAATTGCACTTTATTTTTGCAATATTACCATGCTATATTATCTATATTATTGGATTGAGTTCAAATCAACTTAAATTCATATTGTGTTAGTGTTTTAATTTTTTAATGTGGTTGATATGATATTTATAATAATAATTTATTTTTTAAACTATGAGCTAACTAGACTGTGAATGATCATAACTAAAATGTGAATTGGTGTATGATTTTTTTGTGATTTAAAGAATTATCATCAAACTCAACATAAATTTATAAAAATAAACTTAATTAAAAATAATTATTAACATTGAATTATTCATCTTTAATATAATTTTACTTAGCGGAATATGTGTATGCCCTTAAATGAATAAAATCATAGAAATTTGAAAGATGTCACCTGGTTTACTACATTTTCTATAATTGTTCGCTTAGAATTTGTGAAGTAATCCTTTCATCTAGGAGATGTGGTTTGAGAGGTATTGTAATGTGAATCCGAATCAAGTTGTGGTTGAAACATGATTTTTCCACAGGACCATGTTATCAACCCTATGGTATTGCTAGGTTTTTCACATGAAAATAAACATTGGCCAAAATCCTAAATCCTAAAAGACTAAAAAATGACATTGTTGGGTTAGCATGACCAACTGATGCTTCTCTATAACGTCTAAGGATGACAATAACCCATCACGATCATTCATGGTCATTGAAGCATGCATGTCCGCTAAGCCTATTCAACTACTGGCTAATAATGAGTAGTAAGTGTTATCATTACCATTAGCATGCCTGTATAATTATCAACAATTAATTAAAATATTGGAACAAAACCAAAAGGGAGAAGAATGAAAAACACAAAAAAAGAACTCATGTGACATGATGCTAGAGCTCTTAATTTAAAGAGACGCATATCCACAACGAGAAACCATAAACCTTTAAGAAATATCTTTTTAAAGTGTCGTAATCATGGTTCTAGTATTATAATGTGAAATAGTAACAAATTTGCATTTTTTTTATTATGGAACTAGGAATTATGTTATGAAACCGAGATAGGGTTCGGGAATTCAACCAAACTATTTTCATATTTAGCAATACATGGAAAAAGGTAGCGTTTTTTTGTTTCTAACATAGCTGGAAGCTCCTTTTTTTATCATTCCATTGCTCACGATTCACACAAACAGTAATCCATTTTTTTAATTAAATGAGTGAAGGAGCACCCTAATGTGCACCGAATATTCCCCACATGGTGTTATTGGAAAGTAAGAGGAATTTTTCTATGTTCATTTGGGTTTAAACATCAACGATGTTTGTTTTGATAGGAAGGTAAGGAAGTCCATCCACGAAAGGGTTTCAATTTTGCATTTTTATGGAGTTTAATTTATTAAGCTTATAGAAAACATGATCTCTCTATAGCTATACTTGTATTTACATGATATTAAATTGATAGAATGGTAGGTTGTGGTATGAAACATCTGCAATTCTCATCTTTTATAACCATTGCAATGACTATTGGACTATCGGTATTTTACTTTATTTGTTACATTGGTCTCTTGAATGAGTTATATTTTATGCATTTTTCCTTCCCCAATACTATTCTGTTGGGTCTTCCACTATCCAATGCTACAAATTGATCAGTCACCCCTACAATCCTGGTGGGATCATTATTAGCATTATATCATTATTTTATTTAGCATCTTGTTTGCTTATACTAAGAAGCATTAAAACTCTTGTTTGTTACAACTTGATATAATGATATAAAGGGGGTATTGAAAATGCTTTGATAAAAAAAATACCTACAATATCTAATGCAACTAAGGGTTTTCTTAATTGGAAAGGTATATTGGGAGGGGGGGTCCAAGAATACAATTTTAGGAGGCATTTTCCAATATTTAATGAAATTAGGGATATTATTTAATATCCTAGGAACGATCGTGCTATGTAACATGTTCACTGAGTGAACCCCCCTGTGACTGATTATTGCCCATGTGGAACACAACGTCCGCCACGTTAACCTAGAGGAGATGTTGGAAATATGGATCACTCACTGATCCTCATATTATCTCAGCCAAATCTGTCAGAGTCTAAAGCAGGTCAGTTTTTGTTAGTCTCTTTGACAGAATGAAGAGTTCACACCTCTCGTATATAAAGCAGTCAAATTAAATTTCTGAAGATAAGTTTCTAGGTAGATAGTTATTACAGTCTTTAATGTAAGTCGGTAGCTTCTAAGAGAAGCAAATTTCAGTCTCTGTATATGTAGAAGAACAAAAATGAAAAACAGAGAGAAACATGTAAGTGTGCGGAGAGATGAGGAGAAGAAGAAAAAACTCCGTGGAGAGTTTAAGAGCTCAAGCTTTGTGTTTTTAGAAAGTGTTGAGAGCCAAAGCTCTGTAAAAGGTGAAACATGCTTGTAAATTTCTAAGTTTGTATTTGTGTCTATAGTTCTTTGTTATGTTGCGACAAGATATATAAATCCATGGTTTATGGTTGAATACATGTTTTATTTATGCTGTACATCTTCTCCAGGATTACTTGAGTGAATGTTGTTTAAATTTATCGTCTTTTGAAATATACAAAGAATCCATAAATATTTTACTGTGTAAAAGCTTGAGTTTTTATCCGCAAAGTGCTCAACACAAGTATTAATGTGTAGTTATATGATATTGTGAGTTTGTCGCAATATAGTTGTGTCAAGGTTTATCCCAAGTTACGGGTTTGTGAAATTTGTTTTTCATATTATAAGTCTTTAGACTAAGAAATATATTTTTATAAAGTTCGACTAAAAGTGGTCCAGTTGAAGTGGGAGTTGGTCACAACCAAAGGTGTGTCGCGGTAAATGTCGATTGAAGTTAAATGGGTGTTTTTTGAGGTAAAAGTGTGTCAGGTCAAAAGTCTGTAAAAAGAATCTCAACCAAAAGTGAAGTCTTTCGCACACAAGTATGTTGCAGTAAAATAGTTGCAGTAAATTTTGGTCGAAGTAAAAGGTGGGGTTTCCAAGGTAGTGTGTCACAACCCCAAAAGTAAAAAATAAAATAAAATTTATGACTGGGTTGTAACTCAAGTTAACAGTCGCAACAACCATTCCCAAGATCTGGTATCAGAGGGAGGTTTAGGAAAGAAACCTTATCTATAAAAGTGTGTCAGGTAAAATATATCACTGATAAATTTACCCTTAATTGAATTATCGACCAAGTTTAGTAAACTATGAGTTGCTACATTGTTTGTGCTAGGTAAGATAACCTAACTTAAGATGCTATGATAATTTAAATTTCTATTACTTCCAACAAATCACAATCTATTCTATGCTATCTAATCATCTCATTAATAATTCCAAGGGAAAGAGAGTATATTTATATAGTCCATTCTATAGAAGAAAATTTAATCATATACTATGTGACTTCAAAGATCAAAAGGAATATTTCAAACCAATTTCACTTATTTTATAATAAGACTACTCTGTTTTATAACCCTAGAAAGCAAGGTTGCTAATTAACTAAGCCTACAATCATAACTCTACAATGAACTAACATACCAAAGTAAGCTACCTAATCATCGAATATATTTGATGTAAATACAACTACCTTCTATTTTCCAATCCACACATAATGAAATTATTAAAACTTTTTACCTAACTTTTTTCTTTTTACTTCATCTTCAAATTCATTAAGGAAGTACCTTTAAGTCACCTAAAGTGAGAGGTTCCGTGTTTTTTCAGTGTTATGTGGCATCTAAAGTGCCTTTAAAGGAGTCCATGATTGTGCATCAACCCTCTAACAACATCTTCTTGGAGGGTAATATATTTAGATTTATGAAGAATGTAATTAAACCACTCGAGAAAGTCTTCTAGGCTTTTTTCTTCATGTTGTTGCATTTTGAAAATGTCATGGTGGGCATCCTTGGATCTACAGTAATCCTGATACTTCTTCAAGAAGGAATTTTTCATTTCATCCCATGTACTTATACTAAATTCTCCTAACCACATAAACGAACCAAGCGTCGAGTCTTTGAGAGTAGCAGGAAATAACTTTAGTTTCTGGGAGTCATGGAGATAGTTATAACTTTGACAATATGTCAAATTCAAATGAAAAAGTATCCAGATCTTCAGTACTCTGTCCATAAAAGACAAGTAATGAGGATAAGGGTATGTTCTTCATATTGACATTTTGTGTGAGGTCTAGAATTGGGAATCCAAAGGTTGCCTCGGTATTCCCTTCTTGTTCTACTTCCTCTTCACGACCTCCCATTGTGAGTGGAATATCGAACAAAGTATAGCTTATATTTCCTTCCCTTGAGGATGATGTAATATCCCACCGTTATATTATAGGTCTAGTTTGGGGAAATGTATTTCCCTTAATTGGTTCATATGGGTTTAGTGTGGATTCTATCTGGGAAACTATTGGATCTGATATGTTCCCAAATAGTGCGTTAATTTTCTCCACATACACTATGCCTATTAAGTTTGGATCCTCCTTTATAGGTGAAATTCTAGCACTTTCAGATGCCTCAGGCACTACTAACAACTCTTTCTAAGGTGCTTCAGTTTTTCTTTCAACATAATTTGATTTGACTATTTCCTCTAATTATTCCCCTACAATTTCTTATGTATTGGTTTCTTCTCTTTGATTACTCGTGTAACTCTCTCCTGGGTTTCTTGAATATGATGGAGTTTTACTTCCAAAATAGAGGAATTTTGAGAACTATTCTTAGTGTATCTACATCTACTATCCCTAGGTATCATAAAAAACTTCTATTGTAAATGAAAAAATTCCGATTAATAACTACCTATCTAACAAATCAAATAAAAAATACTTAAAATGAAAATGGGTTTGAAAAAACCTGTTATAACAGATGCGCAGGTTCTTACCTCTCGTCTTATCCTCCCTTCTCCTCCGTTTGCATAAAATAATCACACTTTACAAAAAAAACTACCATATTAGAAAAAAACATTCAAATACTATCTTACCTTTGAACAACTCCTCGACACTGTGGCACCAAAAATGCCAGGTAAAATATATCACTAATAAATTTACCCTTAATTGAATTATCAACCAAGGTTAGTAAAATTTTAAATTGCTACATTGTTTGTGCTAAGTAAGATAACCTAACTTAAGATCCTATGATAATTTTAGAAAAATGATAATTTAAATTTCTATTACTTCCAACAAAATCACAATCTATGCTATGCTATCTAATCATCTGATCAATAATTCCAAGGGAAAGAGAGTATATTTATATAGTCTACTCTATAGAAGAAAATTTAATCATCTACTATGTGACATCAAAGATCAAAATGAATATTTCAAACCAATTTCACTTATTTTCTAATAAGACTACTCGATTTTATAACCCTAGAAAACAAGGATGCTAATTAATTGAGACAATCATAACTCTGCAATGAACTAACATACCAAAGTAAGCTATCTAATCATCGAAGACATTTGATGTAAATACAACTACCTTCTGTTTTCCAATCCACACAGAATGAAATTATTAAAACTTCTTTAAGTCTAGTAGAACAATTGTCAATAAAACTCTATAAATGATAAATAAACTAACTGCATGCAATCACCCTCGGGCTCTTAAACTGGAGATTAAGTCATTAACCAAGCCACACAAACCAGTACTGAATCTTTCTATCATCACACATTATTTTGGTAATCTTCTTACTGTCTAATTTAAGTCAAATGGAAATATTTTGATTAGGGAACCTTACTTAAATGAAATCAATAACTTTGACTTCATACACACACAACAAACTTTTCAATCTATCTAAGTTCCCAATTCAACTCAATTTGAGCACAAAATAAAATCCTCAAATGTTGTAATTCAAACAATATTAAATTTACTTTCTGGCCAAAATCTTATACTCTGCGCAGACCATTCTACAACATACCTTGGTTACTAAGAAAGCACTCCGAGTGGTTTTCTTTATCCTTTTCGTAGATCTAATAGTCCCAAAATGAACTAACTTATTTTATGAGGAAAAGAGGTCCAAATTTGCACTGTAAAACCTTATAGTAATGCAAACATAGTGTAAGGAAACAAGTTACCTGAAACCCACAACATCTAACAACTAATCTGTTCAAACCCTTCTTGTCCTATTTTTGTTTCTAGAAACCCTCAATAACATCAAGCGAATCAACAATAACCAGAAGACACATATAAAAATAAATTCTTACAGTAATCTACGTAAATGAAGATATTCACAAGTAATATACCAACACCGGATTAAGGCGATCCCCCCTCCAAACGCTGCTCAGACGACAAGTAAAAACATAAAACATAATTTAATTATCAATTTGAAAATGCATCACATAATAGGTTCATATCTCTTTGTCTTTGTTGAAATTACTAACAAGTATTTATAGGATACAATATGATTCGACCACTAAAAGGTTCGACCCTTCAAATAATCATAACAACTATAAAACTAACAGGTGCAACAGAAGCATTTCTCTAAGCGAGCATGCTCTAAATCGAGTGGATTCTCCCACATCTTCAGCTACAATATCCATACTGCAGATAGCAAGGTCACAACTCTTTGAGGGATCCGAATAACAATTGTTTTAACTGCCAATATTCACGTGTAATATATTACCAATCCATAAATACACCCTAGTTTGAGCTTTCCCTGATTTTAAACATTCGTCACTTTATTGACTGATGCTGACACAACATAATTTCAACCCAAAATCCGACACCTTGCATGTTTGAATTTCGACACTTCTCTGTTGCATCTTTGACACATACACCTTTTTTTGCCGTTGGTGGCATAACGTCAGATATTCGAGAGCCTACCAAAGTGGGTCGAAGATCCGACACACCATGGTGTCACCTATTTGATAGTTTTCTCTTGCAAAGTGTCAATCAAAACTTGCATAAACCGTCGGAAATTTGACGCCCTCCGACACTTGAAGAGTCAGCCTTTTGACGGGAAAAAGTGTTGGAGGCATGGCGACGCCATCAGTGTTTCACTAATACAAAAGCGCGGATTTTTCCACGGAGGTTTTCCACGTTTCATACATTTTGGTGTAAAATCGGAAGCAAAATGAACTTGCCGTCGCTGTATCGACGCTTACTCGTCGCTGTATCGACGATGGTGATCTTCTTCGTCACCATATCGACGCCGTTCTCCTTCAACGTCGCTGTATCCACGGAGCTTCGTCGCTATAGCGACAACAATGTCGATATTCCTTAAATTGTTTAAACTTTATTATATCATATCCCTCCGACGCCTTGTTTAAAATTTCGATTCCAAAATGTATGTGTGATATTTAAAGGTTTATTAACATATGGAAACCAGGATCACGGGGATTCATCTATACCAGGCCATTTACCGCCTCCATTTTCGTCCCTCACAACCCTCGCATCTCCTCACAATTTCGTCAGGCCACCCAAAGTCAG
>LPNX011214447.1:767793-787194 GCA_001517045.1 Pseudotsuga menziesii | reverse complement strand
GCCTTCGAGATTTCAGAGTATCCCACAAATATGCCCTTCTTTCCTGAAGGATCTAATTTTGTTCTCTTCTCTTTAGGAATATGTATGTACACTGGACAGGCAAATATTCTGAGATGGCTGACTTTTGGTTTCTTTTCGGAGAAGACTTCTTCAGGAGTCTTGTTCTCGAGCACTCTGTGTGGAGTACGGTTCTGTACATATACTGCTGTTCTAGCAGCTTTAACCCAAAGATGCATAGGTAGATCTTGATCATGAAGCATAGCCCTTGCAGCTTCCATGATAGTTCTGTTCTTCCGTTCTGCAACCCCATTCTGCTGTGGATTATAAGGAGTGGACAACTCCCTCTTAATCCCTGAATCCTTACATAGCTCCTTGAATTCATTTGAAGTGAATTCTCCACCATTATCTGATCTAATGGTCTTTATCTTCTTTCCAGTATGGTTTTCGATCAAGGCTTTGAATTCCTTGAACTTGCTAAATACTTCATCTTTATTCTTCATAAAATAAATCCATGTCTTTCTAGAAAAATCATCAATAAAAGAAACATAGTATGCATACCCGCTTAGTGAGTTTGATGACATTGGACCGCATACGTCAGAATGGATGATCTCTAGAATGCCTTTGGCTTTGCTTTCACTGCTAGGGAATGTCTTCTTTGTATTCTTTCCTTTCGCACATCCTTTGCAAACTCCATCATGTTTTGCTTGGAATTTTGGAAGACCTTCAACAACTTTGCTTGCAATGGGCAGTGCTCTGTAATGCACATGTGCAAGCCTTCTGTGCCAAATTTCATTTGGCTCCACTGAATCATGGATCAAGGCTTGTTCTGGATGGCCCTTCAATTTGTACAAGCCTCCTTCTTGTTCTCCAATTACTACCGCATCTTCGATAGTCTTTCCTTTTGGCCACATGATGACTTGACCATCTATGAATGCAACCCGCATTCCTTTTGCATCCAATGCTGAAATGGATAGAAGATTCTTCTTAAGTCTTGGAACAAACAATACTTCTTTCATTGTTAGGGACTTGCCAGATTCTAGCTTGAATGAAGATTCCCCACTACCTTTTATTGGATACTGGTAGTCATCTCCTAGTTTCACCTTGTGAGGTGATTCATGTTCTGATAGCCTCACAAAGGATTCCTTGAATCCCGTCATGTGTTTGGAAGCACCACTGTCTATCACCCAATCATCACTCCCATGAGTAATGTTGCCAGTGAGAGCTGATATCAGAACATATTCATCCTCGCTTGAAGAATCTTCACTTTCATATCTGGATCTCTTCTTGGATGGTTCATCATCTTCTGCAGCATGAGCATGATGTCTTCTTTTGTTCCCCTTCTTCTTATGAGGGCGACTCTTGTTTTTAGGACAGTCTTTTGCAAAATGTCCTATCTCATCACATGTATAACATCTTAATTTTGACATATCCTTCCTGGAATGAGGACCTTTACCTTTGGAGTAATGAGGTCTTCTTTTGCTTGTTTTAGAGTGTGTTGTGAGGGCTTGATCTTCACTTCCCATCTTCTCTTCTCGAGCTGCTATCCGTGCTTCTTCCTGAGAACACTCTTCCCATAGTCTGCTGAATTTGACTAGCTTCTTTCTTGCACAGATCCCTTGGATGAAGGCATCCCATGACCTAGGAAGGCCATTTAAGGTAGTCATGACAATCTCAGCATTTTCCACTTCTTCATCAACAGCTTCTAATTGTTCTTTGATTTGAGAAACCCTTGTGAAGTATGACTGGATAGTTTCTGCATTCTGAATCTTCACATTCTTCAATTGGTTCCTCAGGGTCATCTTCCGATTGATGTTCTTTCCTTCAAACAATTTGGTTAGGGCATCAAACATAGCTTTAGGTGTCTTGAGAGAGGACACCTGAGGGATAAGATGATCCTTGATAGAATCAGCAATTATCCTCTTTGCCATAACCATCTTCTTCTTATGGAGAGCCTTTTCCTCATCTCCCTCTGGAACTGGAACCTCCTCATGGATGTAGGAGTCTAGTTCATTCTCTTCCAGGACCAGGGAGATTCTATACTTCCAAGCTCTGAAATTATCAGCCCCCTCAAGCTTTTCATCAAGCTTGGTATGATGAGACATCTTTAAATAAGAACCTCAAATGGAAATACAAAATATTTTAGATATGACCAGGTCCAAGATGTCAAATCTGAAGCTTGAGCTGAAATCCTGCAGAGCTGGTTCAGGAGCAACTAGGGTTTTGCTTTTCTGGAGTTCTATCCACCCAAATGACTTCAAACTTGTTCCTAACTTCGATTTTGGATAGGAGAACAATCCAGTCTTGGTCCCACTGAAAAATTCCTCTTCAATAAAAAGCCCTAATTTTCGGCCCCAGTGATAGGTCAAAAACTGAAAATCCTCAGAATTGAATTCTGTTTCAACAGAAAGATGCGCCCTAGGGAGGAGAGTAAGTACACCTTACTTTTGCTGAAAAATAGTGGAGAAAGATCTACAAACAAGGAATCCCTAGCCTCCGCAGCTGCACAGTGTCTTCTTCTCAGGTTAGCTCTGATACCGTGTTAGTTTTTCAACATTTAAGCTAGCATTATGACAAGATCTTTTCGCTGAGAGAATAACAAGCACAGCAATCACATAAGCACATCAAGAAACAAGAGACACAAAGATTTTGGGAGGGGAAACCATAAATGGAGAAAACCCCTCAACTTCCTCTAAGATAGTATCACCACAAGATGTGATCCCAAAACAGTAAGATGACCTCCCTTCACAATAGCAGCCTTCTGTCTTCTGTCAAGCCCAAGAATTTCCTTCTCCAAAAGTGCGCCACACTTGAGAGAGCAAGAGAGCTAAGTCACAAGTGATAAATAGAGAGACTCACCCTCTCTATTTATATTAGTCCGTTCACTTGAATTACCATTTCACACGTAGGCTCGACCTAATAATTACTACTCGAGCCTACACCTTAATTAGTGTATAATAACTCAAGTGCCCCATAATTGTGGGGACTTACCTAATGACTTGAAATGACTTGATTACATTATTAATCCTCCCGATCGGAACATCGGGGCATGACCACATGACTCAAATACATAATAGAAACATCCCGGAATAAACATCGGGTTACAAAATACATATAAGAATACATTCCGATGTTACATATACATCAACAGGAATTATGTGAATGGTAGAGATTTCCTATACATGGGTACCTTATTTAGATCCTATATTTCACTCAGGGCCGATGCTGACATTTCTCCTTTAGGTTGTGGGAGTCCCTTTTTAGTCCCACCATGTCCTTGAGCAAGAGGTTCATACTCCTCTTAAAATTTATGCTAGTCATTTCCCTGGGACTCCCTTGTATATATCAAGTTGTAATTGTATTTTCATGAGTTTTGCTTGCCTTCTTGAGCTTTATGCCGACTCTGTGACTTTGATTTATCAACCATATAGATAGATCTTGTCTCATGTCTAGCTAAGCAGATCCTTTTACATATATTTTGCATCTTGATTATCCCTTTTACCGTAAGGATACCTTCCCCCAAGTGTCATTATCCTACACATATATCCTTTCATTGAGCATAGGAATGTTCCACTGCTTGGAACTAGTTTTCTTGTTCCCTGACACTCTTCGCCTCCTAGATTTGTACTATAAAGCACTTTTATTCTTTTTCAAGCTTTTCAAAATATCTGAAAAAGACCAAAAAAATAAAAAAAACCAAAAATCCGAATGGGAAAATATGTTATCTTTGGCAGCATTCGAGTCGTGTCGCCTTTGAACAGAGCAATGTATATGACATCCGTTGGCTGGGTTATTAGTTTTACTTTAGGAGCTATACTCGTTACTTTGAGTTTATCTCCACTGATTGGTTAAGCTTCTAGTCCCTATGGAGCCTCTGTCAATGCCTCCTATGTCACAGAGATGTCCCAGTTTGCATATCGAGTC
Source organism: Pseudotsuga menziesii (assembly GCA_001517045.1). Lineage (NCBI taxonomy): Eukaryota > Viridiplantae > Streptophyta > Pinopsida > Pinales > Pinaceae > Pseudotsuga > Pseudotsuga menziesii. Next base: position 783,273 of record LPNX011214447.1, on the reverse strand, counting down.
CATGCTTCCTACCTTCAGTCACCATTCACCTTTATGCTCTTGTTCGAAGGATGTTGACGCCTGAGTCAAACACTCCTCAGTTATCTTGACTTTGCATTTTGGCCATTCCTGGTACTATTACTGGTTTGTGCACATATTGTTTGATTTTTTCCACATTATACAGTGTTGCTAAGTACCTCGTTTTGGATGATGGGGGATTCCTTAATTCCCTCCTTCCAGCTGATTCCATTCCATCGACTTTATATCATTTATTCTTGTACAGGAGTCTAGAGTCATTTGAGTGCCTTGAGATTTACAATCATCAGTGGTAGGTTCTCTTGTCATCGATAGTTTTGGGAATACACCAATGTCCCCTGATTGATGGATTCTTCCAAGTTTTCGATCTCAACACATATATTCACACTTGTTAGATTGCACTCTATACCTTGATTCCCATTTTCATTATCGTTGGGAAATCTCACGTCTGTTAATGGTATACATCAATGACTTGTAATCAGATGACGTACTACTATGTTCAACCTCGACACCTCTATTCACATCGTAGGACATGTACTTGTAGCTATTTGTGTAGAAGACCTTCCAGCTTGGGGGAATTCCATATATGCTACCTCCTTGATCGTGCCAGTGTTCATGAGATATCATCTCTCATGATTTGATTCTAGTGTATATCAGATATCTTCATCCATTATGGAGATCTTGATCTATTTTGTATCTTCATCCACTTTGGAGATTTTGATCTATTGTATATTGTAAGTGGTGATGATTACACATGACACATTTTGTATATCATGCCTATTCATGGCCATTGTACTCTTATGTATCCGGGACTGCTCCATGTATTTGCAGGCACATGTAGAGATTGATTATTGTATTGTACTGATGAGTGCCTGGTTCTTCCAAATCGGTATTCATTACTCCACTTCTGGGATGGATTTTATAATGTATTTCGGCCATAATGTTACCCCTATGACCTCACACACTAGGGGGATTCTATTATAGATGATTTTACCACACATGGTTGATCACATATTTATGGCCTTCCTTGTCCCTATGTAGACTCTTTAGACCTGATGGACTTGTATTATATTTTGATGTTCCAATATCATCCCTAAAAAACCCATGTTTATTGCTGTATGCGACTTTTAAACCTATACTCGTGTGTACATGCGAATTTTGACCTCAAACTCGTGTACATCAGGATGTATGCATAAGTTCAAATATTTTTGGAGTTTTCCTCATATGATTCCGAAGATCCCAACTCTTGGCCTTCCATATGACTTGAGATCACTTGGATTCAACCCTCCATTACCCTTTTGGAGTGCTATATAACGAACCCCTTGGATACATTCAAGGAGGAGGAATAGAAGAGAAAAGAAACTATAGTCCATTGTTGCCTCAGTTCACTTATACTTGAGTCTGCATCCATTTCTCCCTTTGGAGCACTTTGTGTTCTTCCCAATATTGATTTTTTTTGTGATCTTGCTATCGAGAGATGAAGGATTGAGTTGGTGGAGGCCTAGGTGGAGGACTCGGTTTCTCTAATTCATAGATGTGCCGATAGAGGTTGTCACTCTTGTAATCTTTGATTTTATTAATAGAGATATATTTTCCTGTCCAATTATGTGCATTTGAATATGAATATTGTATCCATGGATGTATTTAATTTCTTATACATTGTTGAATACATATGCTAGAGTAGGTCTAACAAATTATTATAGAGCATGCTTTTCTTGTTTGTTATTGTTGAGAGAAAATTTCCAATGCAAGCATAAATTGGAAAATATCAACAAGGATCTACTTCAACCATCCGGAACAAGGTATGATTCAGTATCCCTTAGTGTTAGATGTTTGGTTTCTCTTGCATATTGGGAAATATTGATTTATGGTGTCTAGATGTCTATTGTGGTACCCCCAAAGCCATAGGAATTTTCTCTCTGTAACACTTCATAGTCATTTTATTAAGCTGACAGTAATCAATACACATCCGCACCGTACCATCCTGCAATCACAGTTTGAGTTCCACCAACTCTGGCGCACTCATGCAGTAAGGGGATTTTGAAGCTGAAACTGATCCTGGTGTTAGTTATATGGAAAAGTCTAGGTCTTGTTCTATAGTTAATCCTGGGATTTCCTCAGGAAGTACATCCTTGAATTCAACAAGAACTGGGAAGTCCTCTATGTGTTGTTCTCTCTTAGCCTCTATGTCTCATATATTTACTACAAATAGCTTACAACCTTTCCTAATGTACTTCTTTGCTTGTAAAGGAGATATCTGCCTTACAGAAACTCTCTTTGGTATCCCTTGAATATTCACTTGATTCCCTTGGCTATATGTACACAAGATTGACTTATGTAAGCAATCGACCATGACATGGTGTTTTCCCAACCAGTCCATGCCGATAAGTATATCATATGATCCTAATAGAAGGATGTTGAGGTTTACTTTCATAGGAAAACCACTCAAGTTTACCTCACAATATTTAAATATTTTTGAAACCTTTCGTTTTGTACATGTGGCTAATTGTACGAGCCAAGGTTTATCATGTTTTACTTTGCCTAGTTTACATACATCAACAATTTTATGCGATACATAGCTGCGGCGAGCATCGGGGTCAATCGGTATTGAAATAGAAGTGTTCAATATCTTACCTTCTATCTCAACCATGGTATCCTAATGGTCTGCTTGTTTGCCATCCAAGGCTGCATAAATTCGTGGTGTTCCAACTATGTCCTCTACCGTTGGTTCCTCTTGTAAGTTGTACAAGACCCCATTGGTCTTGTTCTTACAATCTCAGGCATAATGAGGCCTGCTGCATTTCCAACATTTGATTTGTAGTAGGGTAGCATTGGCTCACCCATTCCTTGCTGGATTGTTAGCATTTGGAGATGGTACATATGGCTTTGTACATGTTTTGTTGAAGTTCTTGCTTGCTAGAAAACTATTGTTTTGTTTTTTGTATGGTGGTGGGGTAAAACTTGGTTTGTGGTTGTCAGAGAAGTTTTTAGACTTATCTTTGTTTCTGTTTTCTCTTTCCTCAGATGCCAATGCTCATGGAAAAGCCTAGCTTTGCGCAATGTGGTGTCCAAGGTTTTAGGCATGTCAAACTCAATTATTTCCTGAAAGTTGGGAGGAATACATCATAAAAACTGCTTGATTTTTACCTTCTCGTCCTTGATGTATGGAACATAATGTAACAGATCTAGAAATCTATTAATAAAATCATCCATAGTCATGGATCCCATACGTAACTCGTGAAACTCTTTCACTTTTCTGTTGAAGAATATTTCTGACATATAGTTTTCTTGAAAAATCTTGTGGAAATTACTCCAGCGTGTTTCTCTTACCTCATCTTTCTTGGTATGCTTCAAGTCTCTCCACCATCTAGTTGCTTTGTCGTTTAAGTTATAGATGGATAAACGAGCTTTCATCTCGCTAGAGTAGTTATGAACTCGAAAATATTTGCTCATACTCAATAGCCACTCCTCAAATTTCTCCCCTGTGTTCACCTCTCCTTCATAGGTTGGGGCTCTTATTTTTCTGAACTCACCCTGGAGATTGTCATCATTTCTTGGTTTCTTTCTACATGGAGAAAGAGAGTAATCACTAGAAGGACTGTGATAATCTCCATTTGGTGGTTCAGGGGTATGGTCCTCTTTTCCTTCTTCTCTTGGGTTGTTGGCCCGTTTATGATAAGGTTCCTTCTTGAACCTGTTCGGGGAATGAGTGGGATTTTCCTGCGGGATTCCTCCCATCATGTTTCATAGAAATGCTTCATTAATTGCTTGTTGTTCCTTTCTTTCATTTAGATTATCATCTATGAAACTTTGTGAGTCCTCTTGAAGACTTTGTATGGTTTTCATCAGATCAGAATTCAGTTCCACCACCAGTTCTGCTTCCTAGGTGGGGGTATTCAATTTCTCTTTTCGTCTGTTATCTTCTTCAGTCTTCATGATATGAACTGTTCTTTTAAAATTTCCTGAAATGACAAGTTTTTAATAACACAAAAAATTTATGTTAGTTAACAAAATTTTAAAAATTTCCTATTTTCCTTGCAACAAATGTCTGGTATGCCCATTTGGTCTCTTAGTGTTGAAACTGGGCTCTAATACCACTTGTAATGTCCCCAAAATTTAAAAAAAGATAAATTATGAGGCTAGTCAAAACTACCTATACTGGACATTATTGGAACTTGTGCAGAATGTGTTGTACTTTGTTTACTGTAGTGTAAAGTTGAAAGCTATTCTTACGTTCTGCTTTCATATTTCTTGATGCGGTTATTAATGTATTCATCATGTTGATTACTATTTGGATTTATGGTTACGCATTGATGTGTAGGTTAGATATTTGATTACATACTGCAGGTGCAGTTGGTGTCGAAAAACTGTTTATAAAAGTTGAATGGGCCAAGCGGTCTGTTTTGTCACTAGCACTCCATGTTACAGGCCTATCCTAGTGACTATATGATGGTTGTTTAATGATATTGATACCATGTCGGGTGGTTTAATATCATGCGTTGCACAAGTTGTTATTATTGTGCTTATGGACTCTACACTAGCGACTTGGTCACTACTGCACTTATTATTCATGTGACACATAGTATACTTACTATGGTTTAAAGACTTATGACTTTGTCCATGCTTCGACATGGTTTAAAATATGGTTGTTAAATAGTTGGAAATATTTGTAAAAACTTTGACTTATAGTCCTCCATGGCATATTTCATATTCCATGGGCTTAAGGCTTAAGTCCTAAGTAATTCGATGCACAAAGGGGTTTATGCATTTCATGTTGATTTGGAATGTGGTATTATATTGTGGCATGAAATATAAGATTATGGGTTTTGAGGGCGTTAATGGAAGCTAGGGTGGCGACTTAAATGTGCATGGAGAAAAGTGGCATCCGAGCATAGGGCTTAGCTCATTTTGATGGTTTGGTCATTCATAGCCTGGCTGCTTGTGCTCTGCTCCTACACGATGTAATGGCGTGTGTCTATGATGGCTTAACAGAAATGCAGAAATTATGGTTTAGCAGCATCATTCACATGTTTAGTTTTGTTATAATGAATACTTCTCATCGTGGCTTGTCTTTGAGTGTGCAAGTTGTAAGGTATGAAGGGCTCGAGGTCATGGGTTTCCCTGTGTTCAAAAGCCATACCCAATACGGGTAAGCTCTATTTGCACAAGTTAAAAACTTTCCTCTCTCTCGCGTGGGGGTTGTGACTGAGTTTTGCACTCGTTGGGGGTTTGAATGTTAGGCTCTAGTTTCTAATGGCTGTGTTTTGGGATGGGTCACTCTATAACTTTAATGGTTACTGCATTTGTAATGTGATAGGGCTTGGGGTTTTTGCTTGAAGGGTTTTAGTGCCTTCAGGACAAAACTTTAATGTATTCATATTGTTAATGGGTACGCTGTGTGGAAAACGAGACTGGGTAATCTCTTGGAAACTCTATGTATTTGTAAATATATTTATGTTAAAGGAATGGGGCAGCACCATTTCTTCCAATGGTGCAAGGCCATGTTTAATCGACTGTATAAACCTTAAATTGTTTTAATGACTATGTATGTGTACAAAATTGGCATAATGTTTGATTTCATGGTTATTATTCTTATCGATGGACTGTGTATAATTGAAATCAATGTTTGAGTTATTTGTATAGATGAATGCATGACAACTTTGTTGGCTTTGGGCCCATGCCATATATGGCATTGGCGTTCCTACCATTAGAGATGCGATAGAGTATTAGATAGATATTTATTGTTTTATGTTTAAGTTGTGTAAATGTATCTAAGATCCGACTATGGGTGTAACCCTTCGTTTGGAAGTCATCGTTGTTGGTAATTGTTGATAGGTTTAAATGGTTTTTACATTACTGTTTTAAGTTGTAAATAAAAGGGTTGTATCCTTGGGATGGAACTCTCCCAAAGGATGTCGTGGCTATTCGTATAGCGTTGATAGGGTTAGCTTTTGAATTATTTACTTAAAATGTTTTGGATATGTAAAAGGTCGAGGGCCATAGTTATAGCATGTAAATTTTGTATGGGTCTTTCGACCACTATGTAGATGGTTGATTTATTTACATTACAGCCTGCATATATATATATATACAGCGTGGTTTAGTGGAACGCTACGAAGTGAGGTAGAGGTCCAAGTAATGAATCCTGTAAAAGAATAGACCCTACACGATTTGATCTTGGGTCATTTCTGGTTGTGAGGGTTCATATGGATGCGATTTGGGAGAAACGGCCACATGAATTGATCCTGCGACCTCTGTGTAATTATGTTCATCTTTTTAAAAGGATGTTGTGCATGATATTATGGTTGATTTATTATGTTGGTAATTTTGTTATGCATGCGATTCTTATAATGCATTTTATAAATATTTAAAAGGTGATTTGTTATGTCTACAATAGATTTAGTATATGGATAATTTCTTTACTACATATGATTTCGTAGATGTAGTTGGTATGGTAAATATGTGGTTTGATTTTAGTGTGGAATGGATAATTGTTTAAGCTTGGTTCTTGATAAAATTATATACAAAGACCCTAAGAGGTCTTCGATGGTTCTTCTTCTAGCTTTAATATTTTGAATTTATGATTATTCTTAAATATAGAATATTGAGTTTATAATATTGCTTAATTAGAATATAGTTCTTCTTATACTTGATATTATATAATGATTTATTTATTAAGTTAGGTTTACTACACTTTAGTTAATTATGCTTTATATTTATGTTTGTTTAAAGCTATATCTGTAATAGCCTTTTACTTCTAAACATAGCTCTGTTGGCAATATGAAATCTGCCAATAGAGTTCATAGGTAAATAAACACATAGGAACTATTGGAATAGTTTCTAGTTTTGAGGAAAACAAAGTCTAATCTGTAAATAAAAACAGAACTAAGTATAGCAGAAATAAACCCTAAATATTTCTTAAACATGAATTCAATTATAGACATAGGGTCTATAAAAAAAATTTAAACCCTTAAATAATTTGACAGGAAAACAATGGCAAACATAGGGTTAGAAATATAACATAAACAATTGCATATTCTAGATAATGAAATAGGCAGTCAAGAACCTCATACCTGAAAGGTGAAGCTATTCCAATGGCTGAAACCTGCACACTCAATTCGCCAACATTAAAAATCCATAGGAAAATCTGACCTCTATATAGATGACCGAATCACGTGTGAACTACAATGTTCCACCCAACCATGAACCAGAACTGTTCATGTTTTAAATTCATATCCCCCCAAGCTGGTTCCAACATGCAAGTAGCTTGGAGCTCCTAAGGTAGGGCTTACCTAACTATATATCAGGTCTGGATCAGCTCTCCTTTTTCCTCTTAGGAAAATGTTCTCCAAGAACTCTCTTGAGAATAATCAGGAAGAATAATGACTCCAAAAAGATGGAAGAGATCCCCAAGCATCTACTTGGATTGAGACTTTATAGACAGACTTTTTCAGTCAAAGGAGCAGTTAAATCAAGAATCATTTGATTTCTTGATTTAACCCTTTTTATTTAATTTAGGTACTTTTAATATTTTAACTTAGGAACTTTTAACTAGTTCCTAATTGGGATTTTGTAGGTATTATACTATTTAATTTTATTTTAGTAATAATAATAATAGATGGAGATTTTCCTTCTTTCTTACATTATTAATATTATTACTATGTTTACTCTTTATACATTCCACGTATAAAAATATATAATAATATATTATCTATTAACATTTGTCTTTGGGTATAATATATTATGATCCCTAAAATTATGACACTTTCTTCATTAAGGTCATCAGGTAGGTGGTTAAATCTACTAGGCTAGGGAACTCTAAACATCCTTTCATGTTGGATTTCCTCGTATAACATGGTAGTTCTTCAGTACTTGATGAGATACAGAAATTCAAAATTTCATTTAATCACTTATAAATAAGCTAGATGAGATCAATATTTTTGTCGAGTCGTTTTCACTCGACATAGTTAATTCTTTTCAATAACTCCTAGCGCTTATCCAGAGCCCATACTCAATGCTAAAAAAAAGGAAGTTACAAACTTAGTGCAATTCCAGAGCTCCTCACTCAACACTAATGCTAGGATGTACTTGTAGGATACACCTAGGGATACAATGGCCAAGGATCCGATGTTCGAGAGCTTATGCCCAACATCAGCATGGAAGGCACTAGGGCTTATGCCCAACACTTCCAATTTATCTTTTCATATGTTCCAAAGCTTTATGATCAACACAAATGTCTCAAAATGCATGTTCTCCAGAGCTTCTCGCTCAACACAATTATAAGTACTCATGTGCTCCAGAGATTCTTGCTCAACATAAAACATGAATTTACTCATGTGCTCCTGAGCTCCTCGCTTAACAAAAAACATATCATCAACCATGTTCTTTAGGGTCCACACCCAACACAAGCAAATGTATATATATCATATGTAATTGGCTTATGCCCAATATATCAAAAAAATCATCATGTTCATATGCAGTGGGGTCTTTGACCCAGTATATCAAAATAAAACATCAAGGTAGCATCATAATCAATGGGACTCATGCCCATAAGTGTTAGGTCCAAAATTTGGGATATTACATCCCTCCCTGCTTAGAACAACATCGTCCCTGGTGTTCTAGGGACTCGGAATGAAATCATGAAACAAGGCGGGGTAAGCCTTTCTCATGGTGGCTTCATTCTCCCAAGTAGCATCATCGGCCTCGTAGTGCTTCCATTGAAATTTCAAATGGACTATGGTATGATTCCGGAGCTGTACCTCTCTCTTGTCTAATATATGAAGAGGTTTAGGGGAAAACACCCCTTCAAGTTCCACCTGCAATAAGGACCAATCAATCACATGTTTAGTATCATAAACTTTATTTCTTTAATAATGATGCATGTAAAACATTCTGGACTCTTATGTGAGTGGGTAACGCTAGTTCATATGCCACTGGCTTTCTCTTGGCCAATATTTCAAAGGGTCCACAAAACCTAGGTGCTAACTTACTGCACCTTCCCAAGCTCAACAAGCTCCTTTTTGCTTTAACTTTCAATTAGACATGGTCACCTATTTGATAATATTTATATTTTCTTTTCTTATCTGTGTAACTTTTCTAGCGGTCTTGTGCTCTTTAAGGTTCACCTAGGACCTTGGTAACTAATTGTTCCAATTCCTTTAACAAGTTGGGCCCTAACATGAGTCGATCCACCAGGCTATCCTAAGTAACCAGTGTTCTACACTTCTGTCGATAGAGTACCTCAAAGGGACTCATCTTAGAAGAATTCTGGTAACCGTTGTTATTCACAAATTATGAAATATGCAAGTGATCTTACCACTTGGTGGGGTTATTCATGACATACATCCTAAGCATGTCCTCAACAATCTGACTTACCCTTTCTGTCTACTCATCAGTCTGCGGGTGATAAGAAGTACTAAAGTTCAACATAATATCCAAACTAGAGAATGAAGATCTCCAAAAGTTTCCAGTAAACTTAGTATCTCGATCTGAGATGATTTCCTTGGGTATCCCGTGCAATCTAAATATATTCTTCAAGAAGATATCGGCAATGTGTATTACCTTGTAGTTCGACTTCACTGCAATGAAGTGTGCTTCTTTTTACAATTCGTCAACTACTACAAAAATAGAATCATTTTGTTTCTTTCTCTTAGGTAGAACGGTGATAAAATCCATACTAATGACCTCCCACTTCCATTCCGGAATGGGTAATGGCTGCAACAATCCCAAAGGATGCTGATGATCAGCTTTGACTAGCTGGAATTCCTGACATTTAGCGATAAACAACGTAATGTCGGCCTTTAACTTAGGATAGAAAAGTGTCTCTTAACAACAGAAATCATCTTTTGATATCTTGGATGCCCCAAGTAGGGTGTCCGATGAAATTCTGTGAGGATGCTGGACCGAATGTCCTCTCCTTCTAGAACGTACAATCTCTCCTTGGACCATAGCAGTCCTATTTCGTCTACCTTTTAATCTTTTTGTTGTTGAAACAACCTGTCCTCTTGGATATTTTTGAGGATTTCTACATAGAAAGGGTCAACACTGTTGGCCGTTCTAATCCTCTCATGTAAATCGAAATCATTTTGACTTAAAGTCACCTCATATATCATATGAGTTTGTCAACTCAAAGCAACATCAATATTGTTCTCTTTGCCGTTAATATGCTTTAGTTCGAAGTGGTACTCACTCAGGAAAGCCAACCATCTGGATTTCCTGGCGTTGAGGTCCGACTGTTCAAATAAATACTTCGAACTCATATTGTGTGTATTTATAAGCAATTTACTTCCCATGAGGTAGTGCCTCAACATATTCAAGGCGTGAATGATGGTAGCTAACTCAAGATCATGTGCGGGGTAGTATTGCTCATGTTCTTTTAACTTTCGTGATTCATAACATATCACATAATCGTTCTGCAAGAGGACTCCTCTGAGCCCTTCCTTGCTTGCATCCGTGCAAGCAACACAATCCCCATCAGGATCCATAATTCGTAGTATCGGTGCAGTTGTCAAAAGATGCTTAAGCTTTTGAAAACTTTCCTCACACTTGGTTGTCCATAAGAACTTATTTGCCTTCTTTTGCAAAGTGGTCATGGGATAAGCTATTCTTGAGAAGTTCTCAATGAAATTATGATAATATCCAGCTAATCCCAAAAAGGACCTAATGTCAGTGACACTAGTAGGGGCAGGCCACTCTTCTATGGCTCTAATATTTTCCGGGTGCACATCTATCGTTGTCTCGGAGATGATGTGACCCAAATATTGTATATGTGGTTTGTAAAAACCACATTCGCCAAACTTGGAATAGAGCTGGTGTTCTCATAACACTTTTAGCACTATGCAAAGGTGTTCCTCGTGCTCCTCTTTACTCCTGGAGTAAACATAGGACGTCGTCTATAAAGACCACAACAAATTTATCCAGATATTTACTGAATATATTGTTCATCATACACATAAAGTACACGGGTGCATTGGTAAACCCGAACGACATTCCTACAAACTCGTAGTTCCCGTACCTTGTACGAAAGGAGGTTTTGTGAATATCTTTGTCGCGAATTCATAACTGATGGTACCCGGATCATAGGTCGATCTTTGAAAAGATATTGGCTCCTCCTACTTGGTCGAACAAGTCATCAATCCCAGGGAGTGGATATCGGTTCTTGATAGTCATTTTGTTAAACTAACGGTAATCGATGCACATCCACATCGTACCATCCTTCTTTTTCACAAAAACTATCGGTGCTCCCTAAGGGGACACACTTGGTCAGATATATCCTTTCTCTATCAACTCCTGTAATTGTAGTTTAAGTTCCACCAACTCTAGTGCACTCATGCGGTAAGGGGCTTTTGAAGCCGAAACTGATCCTAGTGTCAGTTCTAAGGAAAAGTCTAGGTCTTGTTTCAGAGGTAATCCTTGGATTTCCTCAGGAAATACGTCCTTGAATTCTACAAGAACTGGGAACTCCTCTATGTGATGTTCTCTCTTAGCCTCTATGTCTTGGATATTTACTGTAAACAACTTGGAGCCTTTCCTAATGCACTTCTTTTCTTTTAAAGCAGATATATGCCTTACAGAAACTTGTTTTAGTATGTCTTGAATCTTCACTTGATTCCCTTGGCTATCTGTACACAAGATCAACTTGTTTAAGCAATCGAGCATGAAATGGTGTTGTTCCAACAAGTCTATGCTGATAAGTATATCATATGATTCTAAAGGTAGGATGTTCAGGTTTACTTTCGTAGGAAAACCATTCAGGTTTACCTCACAATATTTAACTATTTCTGAAACCTTCTGTTTCATACCTATGGCTAATTGTACCAGCCAAGGTTTATCATGTTTTACTTTTCCTAGTTTACATACATCAACAATTTTAGGCGATACATAGTTCCGACAAGCACCAATGTCAATCAGTATTGAAATAGAAGTGTTCAAAGATCTTACCTTCTATCTCAACCATGGTATCCTGATGGTATTCCTGTCAACCATCCAAGGCTGCATAAATTTGTGGTGTTCCAGCTATGTCCTCTACCGTTGGTTCCTCTTGTAAGTTGTACAAGACTCCATCGGTCTTGTTCTTACAATATTGGGCATAATGAGGCCCGCTGCATTTCCATCATTTGATTTGTAGCATGGTAGAATTGGATTCCCCCATTCGCTGCTAGCTTGTTAGCATTTGGAGCTGGTGCATATGGCTTTGTACTTGTTTTGTTGAAGTTCTTGCTTGCTGGAAAATTGTTGTTTTGTTTTCTGTACGGTGGTGGGTTTAAAGTCGGTTTATGGTTTTCAGAGAATTTCTTAGACTTATCTCTGTTTGTATTTAGGTTCTCTTGCCTCAGCTTCCCATGCTCATACCAAATCCTATCTTTGTGCAATGTGGTGTCCAAGACTTTAGGCATGTCAAACTCAATTCCTTCTCGAAAGTTGGGAGGAAGACATCTTAAAAACTGCTGGATTTTTACCTTCTCGTCCTTGATGTATGGCACATAATTTTACAGATCTAGAAATATGCTAATAAAAGCATCCATATTCATGGATCCCATGAGTAAATCGTGAAACTCTTTCACTTTTCTGTTGAAGAATCTTTTCGACATATATTTTTCTTGAAAAATATTGCAAAAATTACTCCAGCATATTTCTCTTACCTCATCTTTCTTGGTATGCTTCAAGTCTCTCCACCATCTAGCCTCTTTACCGTTTAAGTTATAAATGGCTAAACGAGGTTTCATCTAGCTAGATTAGTTATGAAATCAGAAATATTTGCTCATACCCAAAAACCACTCCTCAGCTTTCTCCCCCCTGTTCACCTCTTCTTCGTAGGTTGGGGTTCTTATTTTTCGGAACTCACCCTAGAGATTGTCATCAGTTCTTGGTTACTTTCTGCATGGAGAAAAAGAGTCATAATTGGAAGGACTGTGATAATCTCCTTTTGGAGGTTCAGGGGTATGTTCTTCTTTTCCTTCTTCTCTTGTGTTTCTATCTCGTTTATGATAAGGTTCCTTATTGAGCATGTTCATGGAATGAGTGGGTTTTCCCTACAGGATTCCTCCCATCATGTTTCGCAACAATGCTTCATTAATTGCTTACTGTTCCTTTCATTCAGATTATCATCTATGAAACTTTACAAGTCTACTTGAAGAATTTGTATGGTTTACATCAGATTAGAAATTAGTTCCACCACCATTTTTGCTTCCTGGGTGGGGGTATTCAATTTCAATTGCTGGGTGTTATCTTCTTCAGTGTTCATGATCTGAACTGTTCTTTTAAACATTCCTGAAATAGAAATTTTTTTATAACGGGAAATTTTTTTGTTAGTTAACAAAATTTAAAACATACTTTATTTTCCTTGCAACGAATGTCTGATATGCCCATTTGGTCTCTTAGTGTTGAAACTGGGCTCTGATACCACTTGTAATGTCCCCAAAAATTGAAAAAAATAATTATTAGGCTAGTCAAAACTACCTATACTGGACATTATTGGAACTTGTGTGGAATGTGTCGTACTTTGTTTACTATATTGTAAAGCCGCAAGATGTTCTTATGTTCTGGTTTCATATTTCTTGATGTAGTTATTAATGTATTCCTTATGTTTTCATGATGTTGATTACTATTTGGATTTATGGTTACGCATTGACGTGTAGGTTAGATATTTGATTACGTACCGCATTGATTATAACATTTGATTACTATCGTATACACAACGCTGACTTAACTTTGTTATTGGAAAAAGGGGTGGAGTCGCAGGACTAGTTTCTCTTGTAACCACCTGAGAGGTATCAGTTTTATACTTGTCACATCGGGCTTACTTAGTTCTGACGAACTAATGCATTTCTATCCACTTTGCGTGTAGGTGCACTTGGCGTCTGAAAACTGTTTATAAAAGCTGAATGGGCCAAGCGGTCTGTTTCGTCACTAGCAGTCCATGTTCCAAATCTATCCTAGTGACTATATGATGGTTGTTAAATGATATTGATACCAGGCTGGGTGGTTTACTAGCATGTGTTGCATGAGTTGTTATTATTGTGCTTACAGACTCTACATTAGTGACTTGGTCAATACTGCACTTATTATTCATGAGACATATAGTATACTTAATATGGTTTAAAGACTTATGACTTTGTTCATGCTTCAACATGGTTTTTAAATAGTTGGAAAGATTTGTAAAAACTTTGACTTATAGTCCTCCATGGCATATTTCATATGCCATGGGCTTAGGGATTAAACCCTAAGTAATTCAATGCACAAAGGGATCTATGCATTTCACGTTGATTTGGAACATGGTATTATATAGTGGCATGAACTATAGGATTATGGGTTTTGAGGGCATTAATGGAAGCGAGGGCGGTGAATTAAATGCCCATGGGGAAAAGTGGCACACAAGCTTAGGGATTGGCTCATTTCGTTGATTTGGTCATTCGCAGCTTGGATGCTTGTGCTCTACTCCTACGTGGTATAATGGGGTGTGTTTATGATGGATTAACAGGTATGCAGACAGTCTGGTTTAGCAGCATCATTCGCATGTTTAGTTTGGTTATCATGCATACTTCTCATCATGGCTAGTCTTTGCATGTGCAGGTTGTAGGGTATGAAGGGGTCGAGGTTGTGGGTTTCCCTGTGTTCAAAATCCATACCCAATACGGATGAGATCTATTTGCACAAGTTAAAAACTTTCCTTCTCTCACGTGGGGGTTGTGACTGAGTTTTGCACTTGTTGGGGGTTTGAATGCTAGGCTTTGGTTTCTAATGGCTGCGTTTTGGGATAGGTCTATCTATAACTTTAATGGTTACTGCATTTGTAATGCGATAGGGCTTGGGGTTTTTTCTTGTGGGGTTTTAGTGCCTTCAGGTCGGAACTTTAATGTATTCAGATTGTTAATGGGTACACTGTGTGGAAAACGAGTCTAGGTAATCTATTGGAAACTCTGCGTATTTGTAAATATGTTTATGTTAAAGAAATGGGGCAGCACCATTGCTTGCAATGGTGCAAGGATGAGTTTAATTGACTGTTTAAACCTTAAATTGTTTTAATGGCTATGTATGCATACAACATTGGCATACTGTTCGATTTCGTGGTTATTATTCTTATTGATGGAATCTGTTTAATCGAAATCAATGTTTGAGTTTTTTGTATGGATGAATGTGTGACAATGTTGTTGGATTTGGGGCCATGATGTATATGGATTTGGCATTCCCGCCATTAGAGATGCGATAGAGTATTATATAGAGATTTATTGTTTTATGTTTAAGCTATGTAAATGGATGTAAGAGCCGACTGTGGGTGTAACCCTTTGTTTGGCAGTTGTTTCTGTTCGTAATTGTTGATATGTTTTTAATGGTTTTTACATTACTGTTTTAAGTTGTAAATAAAATGGCCGTAGGCTTAGGATGGAACTCCCCCAATGGTTGTCGTGGCTATTCACATAGCGTTGACAGGGTTAGCTTTTGAATTATTTATTCAAAATGGTTTGG
>LPNX011214447.1:716149-760280 GCA_001517045.1 Pseudotsuga menziesii | reverse complement strand
TATATATGCCTTAGTGTCTGAAATGAAAGTTTTTGAGCGTGGAATTTGACTAAATTGCTTATTGAAACTCCTTACTTTGAGTCCGCCTTAATTCTAAATGAAATCACTACAATATGGTTTTAACAAGATTCTTTAAGTTGTAAGTCCAACCGATGTTCTCTACAATCATTCTGGTTTGGAGCCACAGGGGGTTCACTTAGTGAACTTGGTACATAGCACGATAGTTTACAAGATATTAAACAATATCCCTAATTTCACTAAATATTGGAAAATTCCTCCTAAAATTGTATTGTTGAACCCCCCTCCCAATATACCTTCCCAATTAAGAAATCCCCTAGTTTCACCAGATATTGTAGGTATCCATTTTTAACACCCCCTTTATATCATATTATCAAGCTGTAACAAACAAGAGCACTAATGCATCTCATTCTAAGAAAAAAAATGCTAAATAAAATAATAGTATAATGCTAATAATGATCCCAGTGGTATTGCAAAGGTGACTGATCAATTTGTAGTGTTGGATAGAGGAGAAGCCAATGAAATGGTGATGGCAAGGGAAAAATGCATAAAAGGGAACCTACTCAAGAGATCAATGTAAAAAAGAAGGTAAAATACTAATACCCCAATAATCAGTGTAGTTCTTAGAAAAGATGAAAATTGAAGATGTTTCACACCACATATTGCCAATCTACCAATTTTATATGATGTTAATACAAGTATAGACATAGAGAGCTCATTTTCTCTATAAGCTTAATAAATTAAACTCCATATAATTGCAAAATATAAACTCTTTTTTGGATGGACTTCCCTAACTTCCTATCAAAACAAATATCAATGATGTTTGAATCCAAATAAACATAGAAAAATTCCTCTAACTTTTCAATAGCACCTTATGATCATGTGCATAGATTGGATTTGGGTCATTCACAAGATGCAATGGATTGCCTCCACTTCCACTACATTTATTCTTGCAATTAAGGGAATTATTAACATTTAGATATATTATATATATATAGAAGAGAGGGAAAGATATCCATTGTTAAGTTTCAAGCATGCTATATTTATAAACATACATAGATGGTGCAACTTATATGATACCATTTCATGTTAACGATAACACATAAGCATGTAAATAAGGATTTGGATTTTCACCTATGTTCATGTCAGTTCTAATACAATATTAAAATGGATTCCTCACACATAAGAATTTAAATTACAATTATGAATGTGCCAAATATAACTCAGCCTAATAGATATTCCTAACTAGCAATGTGAACATGTTAAAAAGAACACAAAAAGATGAAATAAATAATTAGTCAAGAAAGATTAATCTAACTTTTCTTGGTTCCAGTGAGACAAAAAATATTGATCTCACTTTTCTTAGTTCTCGTAGAGAAAGGTTTGATTTAATTTGAATACCCACCTAAACCCCAACCTAAAAAATGAAGAGTTATATCTTTTACTAGAACGCCTACAAAAAATACAATACAATTGTTCAACTCTATTATTCCTGAATAGATACATCTCTTAACTTTGGAGTTGACAAGGAACCAAATGCATATTCAAGTATACTAAATAGTGTCATAGGATGCAATGTGACTTCTATCTATAAAATAAACACACTTTGGAAAATGGCCTCATATAGAACAACAAAATATGATAAATATCAAGGAAGACTTCTCTCGTGCATGTCATGACAATTATATTCTTATGGTGAACGATAATTATATATATATATATATGCCTTAGTGTCTAAAATGAAAATTTTTGAGCGTGGAATTTGACTAAATCGCTTATTGAAACTCCTTACTTTGAGTTCTCCTTAATTCTAAATGAAATCACTACAATATGGTTTAAACAAGATTCTTTAAGTTTTAAGTCCAACTGATGTTCTCTACAATCATTCTGGTTTGGAGCCACGGGGGGTTCACTTAGTGAACTTGGTACATAGCACAATAGTTCGCAAGATATTAAACAATATCCCTAATTTCACTAAATATTGGAAAATTCATCCTAAAATTGTATTGTTGAACCCCCCTCCCAATATACCTTCCCAATTAAGAAATCCCCTAGTTTCACCAGATATTGTTGGTATCCATTTTTAACACCCCCTTTATATCATATTATCAAGTTGTAACAAACAAGTGCACTAATGCATCTCATTCTAAGAAAAAAAATGCTAAATAAAATAATAGTATAATGCTAATAATGATCCTAGTGGTATTGCAAAGGTGACTGATCAATTTGTAGTGTTGGATAGAGGAAGAGCCAATGAAATAGTAATGGCAAGGGAAAAATGCATAAAAGGCAACCTACTCAAGAGATCAATTTAAAAAAGAAAATAAAAGACTAATACCCCAATAATCAGTGTAGCTCTTAGAAAAGATGAAAATTGAAGATGTTTCACACCACATATTGCCAATCTACCAATTTTATATGATGTCAATACAAGTATAGACATAGAGAGCTCATTTTTTCTATAAGCTTAATAAATTAAACTCCATAGAATTGCAAAATTGAAACCCTTTTTTGGATGGACTTCCCTAACTTCCTATCAAAACAAATATCAATGATGTTTGAATCCAAATAAACATAGAAAAATTCCTCTAACTTTTCAATAACACCTTATGATCATGTGCATAGATTGGATTTGGGTCATTCATAAGATGCAATGGATTGCCTCCACTTCCTCTACATTTATTCTTGCAATCAAGGGAATTATTACATTTAGATACCTTTTATATATATATAGAAGAGAGGGAAAGATATCCACTGTTAAGTTTCAAGCATGCTATAGTTATAAACATACATAGATGGTGAAACTTATATGATACCATTTCATCCTAACGATAACACATAGGGCATGTAAGTAAGGATTTAGATTTTCATCTATGTTCATATTAATTCTAATACAATATTAAAATGGATTCCTCGCACATAAGAATTTAAATTACAATTACGAATGTGCCAAATATAACTCAGCCTAATAGCTATTCCTAACTAGCGATGTGAACATGTTAAAAATAATACAAAAAGATGAAAGAAATAATTAGTCAAGAAAGATTAATCTAAATTTTCTTGGTTCCAGTGAGACAAAAAATATTGATCTCTCTTTTCTTAGTTCTCATGGAGAAAGGTTTGATTTAATTTGAATACCCACCTAAACCCCAACCTAAAAAATGAAGAGTTAGATCTTTTACTAGATTGCCTACAAAAAATACAATACAATTGTTAAACTCCAGAATCCCTGAATAGATACATCTCTTAACTTTGGAGTTGACAAGGAACCAAATGCATATTCAAGAATACTAAATAGTGTCATAGGATGCAATGTGACTTCTATCTAGAAAATAAACACACTTTGGAAAATGGCCTCGTATAGAACAACAAAATATGTAATGTTACAAGGCTACCTCGATTTTAACACTAGCAAACTCAACCTCAATTATTGAGAAAGTGTGAAGTCTTGCATACATATTCATAACAAGTGAAAACACTAACTCTTTGAACACCACATCAAAAAAATTCTACATAAAATAACAAAATACTATAGCCCTGGTTATCTCAATTCCACAAAATTAGAATATTGTAGTGTTTGTTATTCTGAGAATCTTACTTGGTATCTAACTAACTTTGGTAAGAAACAAAAAGAGTAACCACACAAAAATAAAAAGAAGAGTGAAGTTAACAATAATAGTTGTAATATTATCAAATTTTCAAAAAGCTAAATACAATTCTAGAAGTTGCTTCATCCAATCAACCATTGTTCCATGATTAACTGAAGCATCGAGTAAGAAAAGAGACAGTTAAGGCCTGGAACGACCGCTTAATTCCAACAAATTGACATTGTTGTGTTTAATTCATTGAAGAATTAAGAATTCTTTTAATGAACAATGAAGATGTAATCACCTTTACTTAATTTCTAAATTAAATTCATTCAGAAAAAAATAATACTACAAAAATAAAAATAAAAATATCTCATAAAACTTAGCAATTTCCTTACACATCCAAATGAAAGTTGTCCATAGAATATAATGATAAAAGATACAAATATAAGATAATACTCAGCAATTTCCTTAAGTAGCGAAATGAAAATTGTTCATATAATATAATGATCTTATATTTAGCATTTTGCACTCATTAATTACAAGAGACACAGCTAGGATTAACTAAGACTTCTAGAGACATTTTAAGAAATGTTGTTGTGCTTATATCTTAGAAATAACATTGAGGAGAGAGACCAATATATGGAATGTCTAAGGAATAATATCAACATGACTCCTCACATATTATTAAAGATAACAGCGGATGGCATGGCATCCAAAAATTGGCATCTATTTTCCACCGCTCTTTGGATTTCATGTCATGGGAAATTGCTTCTTATACATGTTGTTAGAGATGGGAAATTGCTTTCCTTGCAATTTTCATGTTGTGAATAAGGAGTTAGTTTTATGTGGATGTTATGTTTTGTCAAAGAGATATTGAGTAGTTTTTATAGTATAAAAACCCTATATTTTATTTTATTTTATTTAAAAAAAATAAAAAAATGTTATGGCTTATCCCACTCAACCAGTCAAACAAATTAATAAAACATGTCACAGGTAAGCATTGATCCCATCACCAAGCAGCAAGCCACATCGAAGCTAAGCGTCAAGACTAAGGCTCCAAGTACCATAACTAAGCAACAATCTATGTTCAAGGATGCCACCAGGAATCAAGCCCCCGCACATCTTTTGAATCCTCATTGCATGTACCCCACGTGGGTATCAATCGGTAGGTGGTGAGTGATGGTAGGGGTCATTTGGTCGAAGGTCTACAACTTGGAGGATGCATCCATCCACCTTATGTACTTAATATCAGGTAGTCATAGGAGTTTTGTTACGGTTTCTAAACTACGCCATTGAACCCAACCCAAATGATATTGATATTACATGGGGGGATACGGCTTGTGTATTTCTTAAATACACAAAAGTGATTTTATAAGGTCCAATAATCAATGGTATGATAATGTTAAACACATAGTAAGAGAGATGTAGGGAAACAAATCATTGGATTATAGTTGCTAACTAAACAATCACAAGTCCTGATTCTGATGCTCGGAAGAGGGGAACATCCATTTCAAATAAACGAACAATCCATTTTAATACTATATATACTTGTACAAAATAACTAGGGTCAAATACCGAGAGGAGGGATTTCACCCATATTAAGTAAGTATTCATATACCATAAATAAATCAAGTAATTGACAACACAGTTCCATTGATAACAGTTCTAAAACTTAAATCGAAAATCCAAGATAAGAGTTCCGTTCTCATTGAGCATTTAGATATTATTGTAAATAGAGTCAATAAAATTTTAAAAATACTTTATGAATGACACCGAAGGCTCAAAAGCTCAAATCCAAACTGGATAATTGTATTACCTTCACTATAGGGCCTATACTCAGGTTACACAGGAGTAACCCCAATATTTTATAAGGCAACAAACTTATACATGAGAACCCATAGTCGAATCCAAGGGATGAACATTAAATTTTCCCATAGAACGTAGGAAGCAAAGCATTATGCATACATGGTGAGTTTCCTCTAAATATATCCCAGGTGGAATTTGTGTATGCAGAAAGAGTTAATAACATAATCTTGAATTTACCTGGAAGAGTCTCTGGTTGTTGAATGAGATAAAAGCACGAGGCAACCATTAATACATTAATATTGTGGAGTTAGAAATCTTGAATCTATGTCGAGTCCCCATCGTAAACCTGCTTGGAGGAACGATATCTTAATCGACCGAATAAATTCCCGAGTTTGACGCAAGTCCCATGGAAACATCTCAATGGTGTCAATTCATGGGGTCAATGTTGTATTAATACGCCCCATGGATTATATATATAATACTACAACAAGAATCGATCTAATAATGTAAAGCATATAGGTATATATTGATAAGGTGAATGTGATTATAATGGAGCATATGAGATCAACCTATTTGATAATATTAATACTATGCTTAATAATATTAATATGGATCAATATTATTGTTATATGTGTATATTAATAAAGTGAATATGATTATTATTTTTTAAGAATAAACTAAATATAACTATAAGGAAGGATATGAGATTGACTTTATGATTATATATGGTATTTTTAATAATATGGATTAAGATTATAGTTATATGTATATTAATAAAGTGAATATGATTATAATGGAGGATATAAATCAATCGTATATAATTATATATGGTATCTTTGATAATATTAACATGCATCAATACTATATTTTATAATGGGATTTTGGAATTGATATTGGTTAATTCATGAATAATATATCCAATCTCTTTTATTAATTCAATCTCTCTTATTAATTCTATAGGAGCGAATAATAGGTTAGTTTAATAATTGTATTGTTGTACATCTTCTCGTAGTGAATTTTAAAATATGTAAATAATATCATAAGTGCAAGCTTACTTAGAGAAGCCATAATGATTATAGTGCAACAACAGTGTTGATACAAAAGAAATATGAAAATTGATTATACATGCAAAACATATTTGAAAAATAGGATTTTTTTTCAGGAAGAAAAAATCAGTCCTTGTTATTCTTTATTAAGAATCAAAGGGCCTTGTTAACAGCCGCCCAAAAGGGAAAACATCAGCAAAAATACATCAAGACGATACTGGATCACATCCAATTGCAGCCGGAGGGAAAGGAGTGCAATAACAAGAGATCCCATCAGAAATCTGCCTCATCATGTAAATGATCGTTCTTCATCATTCCTATCTATCGGGAAACATGAGACCAGAGCTACGGTCCAAAAGAGACACTCAGTCAACATACAGTACATATCCAAAATGAAGGGGAGAAATCCCCAATACACTCTCAAAGGAGCTGGAAAGAGTCACTAGTGACCAAATGGTCATCAAAAAATTCAAAAAAACACCCAGAACCAGGAGAGTATGTGAGTGCTTGTTTTGAAAGACGATCTACAATCCCATTGTATTCCCGATAGATGTGAATGATGGAGAGATCTTTGAAGCTTTTAAGAAGCTTTTGTGATTCCCTGCACCAGTGAAGGAGCTCTGGTGGAGAAAGAGAAGAAATACCTTTAGCCCAGTTGATAATGACTTGTGAGTCATCGTAAATGCGGGCTAAAGGGATACCCATCATTTGGGATGAGTGCAGAACTGCCCAAAGACCAAGATGTTATGCTTTTGTATTGGATCGCTGTCTGACCCCCAGCGTAAATTCAAGACGGTGATTCTTGTTGAGATATAAACAAAAACCAATGCCTGCAGCTGAAGAAGTAGATGCTCCATCGAAGTAACCACATGGGAAAATCATTAGTGGTCTAGGCCCGATCTGTCTGACTGTTTTTATTTTCCTTCCCTTAGTGACAGGCTGAGAGTAAGAAATATGAGCAGCATCTAAAATCTGGTGCATAACACACAAAATATTAACCTTATTACCATAAAAACAGCTCTGTTACGAGCCTTCCATACAGCCCAAATCACAAAATGAGGGATGTAAAACAGTGCCGAGCTACGGTGATAGGATGCAACCCATTCTTTAAAAAAGACTGAAATAGAATCCGCTACAGGAGGAATACTCAGCTGCAACTGATCACATACAACCCCCAATATACATCTCCATATCGGACAGCTAGTGAAAATATGGTGGACAGTCTCATCATTTGCAAAACACATAGAGCAAATACCTGGCCCTATTTTCCCTCTCTTCTATAAATTGTCCCAGGTGAGAATTTTATTTTTCAAAACCAACCATGTAAAACATCCAATCTTCCTTAGAAGGAGACTCGACCACAGAGTGATGTACAATCGGCTTCCCAGGTCTGGTTGATATGAATTGACAATACATTCATACACTTTATCAGCAGAGATCAAACCATTAAATAACAACAATAAGAGAATTCATTATGTTGGAGTAAGGGATTTTCCACATAATCATAACAAACTAAGAGTTTCATTATGGAATTGTACTTTATAGTTTAATAAATGTTGATTTTTTTTTATGTGTGTTACAGAAGCTCCCAAAATATAGTAGCACCCTTAAATTAAATTGGATGCATGAGAGGAAACAAATACAAGAGAATTAAAAAAACCCTAACCCTAGCTTTGATTCTTATTCTTGTAATTAACTGATAAGATGAGTGATAAGTTTTACTAATTTGATCTTGTGACTCTAAAATAGTGCACTCATGTGTGGTGCATTTAAGCCCATATCATGGTATATTCAAAGATATACAATGCATTCATAATAATGTTTATTCAATTAAAACTCATTCATTTTATTTTTTATTTGATAGCCATGTTGAATGGATACATGCCTCCTTAAGAATGTTTTTTTTTTTTTTTTTAATTTAGGAAAATCACACTCCCTGCTTAGGATGAACTGAAATACAAAATAGACTCTATCAATGTACAACTTGCTTAAAAATAGATATGTAGATTACAAAATAAACTCTATCAATGTACAACCGACTTAAAAATAAGTATATGACCAAATTGTATAATGGCTTCCTTCCCTCCAAAATATACATTTCAAAATATCTCTTAGGATAGGGAATGAATATTAGAATTACTTGATAAATTTGAAGTACTCTTTTGGGGCTCTGAACACCACTTTCCTTTGAAAATTTGATTAGAGTCAACGTATTTACTCTTTGTTAGTTGAAATGTCTCTTCGCTGCCCCTCTACCTAGTCGCAATATTTACCCTCTGAACAAGAAATGAATTTGATATGAGTTTATTATTATAATTAAGCATTTTTAACCATTGATATTGAG
Source organism: Pseudotsuga menziesii (assembly GCA_001517045.1). Classification (NCBI taxonomy): domain Eukaryota; kingdom Viridiplantae; phylum Streptophyta; class Pinopsida; order Pinales; family Pinaceae; genus Pseudotsuga; species Pseudotsuga menziesii. The sequence goes on along the minus strand of LPNX011214447.1, from coordinate 751,476 downwards.
CACAGAACAAATAAGGAATTATATATATATATATATATCCTTAATGTTTTACCTATCCTCATGAATATTTGTTGGAGATGTAGATAATGAAATAGTTCTCCAGTTGAGAATAATAAATTCCCTTTCAGAAAAGTAAGGAAGTAGTAGAGAGAACAACAGTGGATGAGACACATAATAGTAAAGTGTAGAATACTGAGAATGATTGGAACAAAAGTGGAGAACACAAAGACATAAAATCAAATAAAAATAATAATCGCACTCAAAGGTCAAGTGATCAAATCCACATGAATTGATGGTACAACTAGTGATATAAATTCTACTAAATGCAAAAACACTACCTACAATGTTTTATTCATTACAACTTACATGGATGGATGATTTTAATTTTTAAAATAAACTATGACTTCATATTATAAATATTCATAAATGACATGATGCATACATGGCAAATCTTCAAGGGTGGCATATCAGAAGAAAAAAATAATCTATTGAAGTTCTATAAAAGACATATCGCAAATTTTCATGGATGTTAAATATTTTCTATGAATGTTCTCTAAAAGGTAGATGGAAGATTTCAAATTTTATTCTTTTTAGCATAAAATAATACATCATTACATTATTATGTACTTCATGCCATAAATGTTAAAAAATGGTCTATGTCCATAACATTGATATGGGATTTTTATTTTTTAAATTATTTTCAATCATCAATAAATGAATTCATACCGATGGCACATTTATGTTTTATTTATTTATTAATTTTTCAAGTTTTTTTTCGACAATTACCTTTATAATGAGGTAAAAATAATTACATAAAGTTAACCATCTAATAATAAATTTGGAATTTAAATTTCAAATTAATAAAAAATAATCTTTTAATTTTTAAATATTGAATTTAATTTATATATTTTACATAAACCTTACAAACTATAGAGAAATAGATTCATGTATTTTAGATTAATTAAAAGTCGACCTATTTTGAATGAAAATTGATTTCTAAATATATACCTCCAAAAGGAATTCAATTGGTGACAAAAGATGGATGGGAAAATTGCTTGCGCCATAAAAATATGAACCTCAACAACCTAATGAAGGCATAGATCACATTAAATTATTCAAACAATACTAGGAATTTAAAATGATAGATCAAATTTATGGATGGAAGCACAATTTAGTAGGAATTTAAGAGCACATCTCATCAACAGGAATATGACATTTATGAATTTTATTATTTTCTTGATATTTTTTATTACCCATTTTCATAGTCCTAAGGCCAATGAAATCTTAGATAAAACCCATTCATGAAGACAATTATTCTTTGAAAAAAAGAATTTATAAGTTCAATGTTTTTTTAGATTTTTTTGTATCGCATAAATTAGTTGACAAAGGTGAAAACAATAGTCTCTTGACAAGGACTAATAATTTTGGAAACTTGTTGATGGACTAATCACAAGTTTCAAAGATTAAAATCTATCAATTCTCAAAATATGTTGATAGAGTATCAATGATTTTTAAAAGATTGGTTCAATAGATTCAAAAAACATATTGGAAAGTGAGATGTGTGGGGATATATGCACTTGACATCCAATGATATATATCCCAGCTCATATAACATTCTTTAATTTGTTGTGGGTGCATATTATTTGACTTCGTTTTGAGAATCCTCCAATAGTTCTATTGTTTAAATTGTAAATACATGCCAAGAAAAATTGTCAAAATTCACTCATGGATTCATTGACATATTCTTAAAACATGTAAACAATTTTTTCAAAATATGTCGATAGGTTGTTGGTGAGAATTTAAAAATATAATAATACATTTGAAATATTATTTAGATAGTTATGAAAAAAACAGGGTTTGAATGTTGAGACCCAACTAGAAAGAACCATCAATGTAATTTAAAAAATATAACAAGAAACCTCTTAAAATACATTGATGGGCCATCGATGGTGCTCAAAAGACATGAGAATATTTTTTAAAACAAAATGATAGATTTTCAACTCAATTCTAAAGAACAATTTCAAAAGGATGCCAACAAGACTATAGGTGAAATCCTAGAGATCCAACTAAAATGATTTAAAAGAAGTTTATGGTATCAAAATTAGTAAGATATAACAAACAAAGAGGAAATTTTCTAATAAAAGGATCAAACTTAAAAGATGAAAAACAATATAACATCAATTCAAACCAAGCCTAAATAATCTATCAAATGAAGATTTCTCAAGACTAGTAATCGAAAGAGACTTCCATCGAGATTATCATTGGTACACTATTATCATATTTATGCAAAGCTTAGGATCAGAATCAATATCAAATAAAATTGGAGGTCCTTAAGTTTTATGTGGGTATGAATTGAACCCATGATTGGGAGTCCTGAATCCATCCCACAATTTGGAGGTTATTCCTTATCCCACCCAAATAAAATAACCCCCAATATTTATATTACCATGTCAAATTAAGATCCCCCTTGACCCCTTAATACAGGGCAATATATTTTTGAGTTTTTTAGGAGTATTCAAACCCCCAATATGAATGGATGTGATATGATATTGCCTTTCTAGTGAATCCCCCGTGGTTGGAGCGAGCATGTGATGAAGTAGTTATTTGTGTGAACTATGTTGGTCGACTCCTATTGATTCCCATCATACTCCTTGTATTTGAAATAAGGAAATTATTTGACAGTTGTTGTTTAGTACGTTTTAACAAGATTGTGGGACTAATGATTTCATTCTCAGTGATACCCTACCAAAATTATCAAACTACTATGACTGAAGAAAACCTAACCTCGTCCTTTGCTTGCTTTAAATTAATTTAATTATTTAAACAATGAACTGTCGATTTCCATGTTTGATTGACCACCGTTTGGATTATAGCCTCAAAGCTTTGTCTTAAATAACGTAAATTTAATTCTTCCAATTGTGTCGACCCCTAATAGGTCGGATCAACGACCTCCTTTTAAGAAGAATCTTATGCAATTAAGATTTTGATGAGGATCACCTTGTTGTTGAAAGATTTGATAGATGTTTATTTGTTTATTTTAATAAAGAAATTATATTTAAATGTGGGTACTCTGTGAAACCATAATTATAGATCCAAAATAATATGGTCTTGAATATTGAGTATTGATAATAAGGCTGTGAAGTATTTTTATGAACTTACTTATACTTCTCGTATATAGATTCTATGTACTTTCAACACTGAAGGAAAGTATCAATATTTGGTTATAAGCATTGTAAGGAATGGATGAACCTTTCAATGGAAAATAGGTGTAGGCATATATCTTGAATATATATGGTGAAGTGGATATAATTGTTGAACTAATGAATTTGATTACTAAATATATTTATGAAACGAATGTGACATTTCTAGAATGAAGATAAATGTTATCATTAGAGGAAATTTGGGGTCTAAAATGGGCCTTATAAGGAAACGCGCCAACAATAAATTTGTGAGTTGGAATTCAAGAACCAATATAATTTCAATAAAATGAGTCAACCATAATGGTCGAATTGACATATTTGTCATAAAAGAAAACTACTTTTTTTGTTCGTATTTTTGACATATCTCCCTACGTTTTTACTGAAATTCTGAGTGGGAGAGCTCATTTGATGCAGAATTTGATTCTACATCCAACGAGTACCCACACTGCATACTTTCAACAGACCCTGCTACCCCAAAAACAAGAAATACCTGAAAAATCGTGATGATGACATCATCATCACAGTTTTTTAGGTATTTCTTGTTTTGGGGGTAGCGGGGTCGTCGAAAGTATGCACCGTGGGTACTCATTGGATGCGGAATCAAATTTTGCATCAAATGAGCTCTTTCGCTCAACATTTGAGTTAAAATATANAAAAAGTAGTTTTTTTCATTCTTCCTCCAAAATTAATAACTATTATTTTATTATTTTCCTTAGGAGGCCCATTTTAGACCTCAAATTTCCTCTAATGAATGGAAGGTCACGACTTCAAATCCCTCTTATCTACTTGGGGTTATGTACCATGTTTAAAATATTAAGATAATTAATGACATGCTTATCATCTTATGTAGACGAAAATCATTATTACAAGAAAATATGTACGCATTTGGACAATGTTTCCTTGATGCTATAGAAATTGAAAAATATGCAAGTAAAGTAATGAATGCGTTAAGATGGTAACATAAATATGCATATCTATGCAAGAAAAGTTTCATGTTATTTCATATGCAAAATGTTGAATAATATGCGAGTTATTATATAACATGTCGAGAATATGTTGGAATAATTTGATACGTAGAGAGTTTGTCTATGATATTAACAACGTGTGAAGAAGGGACATGATGCAGTTGAGCTAGTATTAGCATTGACAAATTTAATATGCCTTTAAGCTTATGAAAATTAAGGTATGAGTTAGGATTAGTGTAATGAAGCAGAAATATCAATAATGGATATATGTAGGTAAAAGTAACTAGTATAAAAAGAGTAATCATGTGACAAGACAGAGTGTATTGACATAGTGCAATTACAACAAGCGTCAAGTGCACAAGGATTGTGCATAAAGACAAAAAAATGGTGCACCTAGACTATGCACATACATTTGTAAATAAGTAAATTTCAATCATTATGTTGCAAGTTATGTGATTGATTTACCCAACCATACAAAATAAAGGATAAAATAGATATATATAATCATTGTTCATAATTGAAAGTTGATTGAAATCATTTACCAGTAGGAAATTGTTACATGAAATATTGATGTTATACAATTTGATATTGTGACTAATTATTTATGAATAATAGTAGGTATTAAAGACTTGGTAATGGAAATAATCTAGAGAGCCATGATGGGAACCAAATCCCCATGACTGTAAGAAACCAAATGGTATGAGATATATTGGTACATATAAAGTTGGTTTCTATAAGAAGCTAAAATGAAGAATGTACAGGAGATACATGTTTGTACAGGATGTGCATGGTTGTACAAGAGGTATATATTTGTATAGGAGGTACATGATTTCCCTGCGGCCAACTAGGCACCAGTATGCATCGATGGGAACGCCCAGGTGTACGACATTTGGTTAGACTTATTTCCACACAGATTCATGTTGTAAGAGGACTGTCATGAGAGTAGGGGATCTGTGAAGAACTTCTAAGTATTATGGTGTCCGATAAAGGAAGTTCTTGAGCTTGGTGAAGCACCCTGAATAACATAGGTAGGAGCTACACCTGAAGAAGGGTATCATCCTTGTGTTGGGTAGCTTGGATTAGTACTTAGAGTACTTTTATCACTCAAAGTGTTTGCTTGGATGGGGGACATCCAAGAGAAACCAGAAAAGCGCTTACAAAGAATAATACTGGTAAAAGGGTAGTTGTGCTATAAGTAAACTCGTTCCTATTAGGTAATATGCTTAACTATCAGTGAATAGAATAAATAGGATTTCTTGAACCATTGTGAATTATGAAATTAAATAATGTTGGATTTTTATTTATGCATATGCTATTGATGTTGCTCTTAGTAGACATGCAAATGTATGTTTTATATTTTTGGGTTGGTAACCTAAAAAACTTGATGTAATTCTATTACTCTAAAGGATTAAGGTATGTATGGAAAATCGATCTAAGAGGATTGTCACCTGAAAAATTTCAATAAAGAGTAACACTCCAAAAAGGTAGACCTTGTAATATCTTGCAGAGAAAAGGTTAAAGGAGAACAAAGTTAGAGGATATCACAAAGGATGCGGAAGAAAACAATGAGAACCTGAAGAGGGAATGAAGACAAAGATCTAACGAAAACATAATACCAAGGACGTTGTTAATTCTAAGGGGAAAGAATATAACATCCCCTTACTATCCGACTGGAAGACATGAAGTGTAAGTAAAAGACACAATAATTCCTCATTCTAGCTTCATTGAATTATGGATGAAATTGATAGGGTTAGGAGGCTGAAATATTTGCACGACTAAAATGACGATCAGGGATGAATCCAATAGGGGAAAGGTAGAAGGTGAGTAAGCCCTGGGAATCTAATAAAGATAAATAGTTTCATCATGGTTTCGATGAGGATGGTAATTTAAATCCCCATCTTACGACTTAAATACATGTTTACTAAATGCACACTTGCCAACTCCATATATTCTTAAATTTGTGATCTTCACTTATTAACATAAATAACTTGATTCCTTTTATTGAAAAACTATGAAATTAAGTACTCGAGTGTAAATAGTTCATCGAAAGGATGTAACTAACTAGTGGTATAAAGCCTACCCTAGGAATCCAAAGAGTAATCTTGAAGAGTGGAACTTGTTTATACTATATATGCAAATAAATTATATAAATTGGTATGAGAAAGAAAACCTCCAGGAGGAGGAGGTCACTCCCACCTCATAATAATCAAGGTAATTAAAGGTAAAGCAAAGGTTACCTATATGAATAATAGATATATTTAATGGATGTTAAGGAAAAAATTATATGTATAGAATGTAATGGAAAACCTTAATTTATACATATATATGTATATATATAATGGAGTGTATATAATGAATTTCAATATCCAAACCCAAACAAAATTACTAAAATATTAAAATATTCTTAAGAGGAAGTGGCCTTGTGAGGGATGAATGTTACATGAGTTTTAGGTGTTAGTTTTTGAGAAAAAACGCGAAAACTGTTTCTCTATTAGTCCTTTAGGAAATATTTAATTTTTTCTTTATATAGGTTGTGTTCTCCTTAGTCTTGTGGGTGGAGAATCAGATCTGAATGGAAGCTTGGATTTTAAAAAATATGACCTGAATGGTTGCATGATGATCAACGTTTGAGTGGTATGAATGCTACGATTGGAATGGCTATGTGTTGATTTGAATTATTATGAATATATTTGAAGGCATTGATGTCTGCATCAATTCCTTGTTTGTGATTTAATCTACCTAGTAAGTTTATCTTTTTACGATCTGAATCTTTTCTCATTGATGTTATCAAATCCAGATATGGATCTTAGATTCACTTCCTATGTTTTAGTTTTTCCCATTGACATTTTATATATCAATCAACATCTAAATGTTGGATTTACTACCTTTGTTTTAGTTTTTCCCGTTGAAATTTTATATGTCAATCCAAATATGAATCTTGGATTCACTACCTACTTTTTAGTTTCTATGATGTATACGATCTGAAGTTTTTCTCATTGAAATCCAGATCTGAATCTTGGATTCACTACCTACGTTTTGGTTTTTCCCATTGAAGTTTTAGATATCAATCTATATATGAATCTTGGATTCACTACCTGCATTTTAGTTTCTATGTTGTATCTGGTCTGAAGGTTTGAATCTTGGATTCATTACCTGCGTTTTAATTTTTCCCATTAAAGTTTTAATACTTATTGTAGTCCTTTATAATACTTGTAGTGCATATTATTTTGTTTGACTTGCATGCAGAAAAATCAAGAGGGTACACTTTTAGACCACTTTTTATAATCTTAATAAAAATAAATACAGAATTTAGTAAGGTTAAGGAAAGCCTATGACAGATTATCCATAGATTATTATTAATGACTCAAGTATTTTATTTAATGCTTCATATATACTTTTGCAAAAGATGATAATAAAATACCTACTCCTTGGTAAGCCTTACTTTTTAATTCTATGATGCAGTATAAGAGAGTAGAGGGTTCTTCTCATTATATTACTTCTCCCTAGCAGATGTATCAACTAGCTCAAGGGTGGCTCTAGGTGGAATAAAATATGCCAAATAGAGTCAATGGTTGGGAGGAAAATGTAGGCATGCATTCAGTCGCACAAGTCATTTTCAAACTAGAGTAATTCTATACCGGTTAATTTTTTTATTAAGGAAGCATTTTATCATGTTACCCTCTTGTAATGTTGTTAAGTTATTATATGTTTATGGTGCTCCTATGCACATTTAACATGATTTCAAGTGGTGGCTGCAGAAGAAGGTGTATGCATTTTATAAGTTAGGATCCTTTTATTATCGAAAGGGTTGAAGCTAACTAACTTTGTTGTTCCACAACGGACTACTCGGGAGACCAGAAGCACATCTCCTACCAGTATGCTTAGGATCTTATTATTACATGCAAAGGACTGTCACATGTCTAATACAATGCACATCTCTTAACTATGTGTCTAATAATAAGTATTAGGAGATACATATTTTACTAAGAATATTCTAATGTACCAATAGGGATAGAGATTGTTTAGTTTTGATTATGGTCTTCAAGATATATATTTGTGCCTACTCATGTATGGAAATCTAAGAATAGGTGTGTGGACATAAGGTAAATTTGGGTATGAATAAATGATTGAACTATTTTGTATATATATTGATAGAATGGTTTTTGACCTTATGATAATTGTGGTAGTGGGATTTTAACGTAGTTTTGCTTATGTTTCCTATGACTTGTTTAGTAATGAAGTATGTCTAGTGATTAGGGGTTCAATTTAAAATATACAACTAATGAAGATGAATAAGTTACACATTAGGAGCGAAGGGTCTCCATTTTATTGTAGCATTGAACTGTTGATTGTCAAACATTTTCACATTGTGTAGGGATGGTTGTTTGTTCTACAAACTTATAACCTTTAGGATTGATTTCAAAGTCAATATGCATTGGCCTAATAATATTGGTGTACTTGAATGTTTCATTAAAAGGAAAAATTTAGACTATATACCCCAATGACGCTATTGATGATGTTGGGGTATGTTATAAGGGGACAGATTGAGGGGTGCCAGTAATGTGTAAGTGGAGGAGTAAGTGAGAAAAATAGTAAGAGACGAGGTTAGTAAGGGTTAGGAGGAAGAGAGGGGAGAGAGAGAGAGGGATGAAGAGTGGGGTTAAAGGTATGGGGAGGAGTAGGGGGTGAGAGAGTGAGAGATGGCATTAGTATGGGTTACGGAGGTGAATGAGAGAGAGAGAGAGAGTGGACGGGGTTTAGTTGTACGAGGAGTACAAGAATGAGAGAAAAAGGGAGAGAGAATGGGGTGGAGATTGCTAAGTGGATGGAAGTAAGTGAGATAAGTGGGAGCTATGAGTAAGTGGAGGATTAAAGGTGAGTGATTAAGTGAGAGAGAGATGAGGTGTAGAGGGTGTGGCTGATTAGGGATAGGAGGATGAGGAGGGATGGGGAGAGAAATATATATATATCCTCATGCTGGGAGTTGTAGAGGGGTATTGGGGTAGAGAAAGAGATATAGCTCAAGGTGGGGGTAGGGGTATGGTTTATGGAAGATTAAGGAAGTTAGAGAGAAGGGTGCTTCATGGTGTGTAGAGAGAGAGAGATATTAGGAGGTGGGGTGTAGTAAGTGGTAGCAAATGTGGTGTTAGGAGAGACAAAGAGAGAGTGGTTTAGAGGTAGGTGGAATAGGAGAGAGAGAGAGATAGAGAAAGAGAGAGAGGAGTGGTTATGGGTAGGGATAGTAGGAGGGTGGTTAGTGGTTCTGAGAGTGAGAGAGAGAGAGAGAGGTTGGGAGCGCACAAGAGAGAGAGAGAGAGAGAGAGAGAGAGAGAGAGAGGAGTAGGTGTAGGTGTATTAGTATGGTAGAGAGATATAGGGGGGAGAGAGTTGATTAGAGGCAAGAGGAGGTTTATGAGGGATAAAGAGTGAGAGAGGGGATTAGTAATGGTTAGAGAGAGAGAGACAAGAGGGGGTTAGTTGTAGTGGGACGAGTAGGTGTGTGTGTGTGAAGCATAATTTTAGGGGTGAGATTTAGCCCATTGGATTTCTTCCATGTTTTTATCCCAAAAACGATTCATCAAATTGCATTTTTTGAATCCTTGTTTCACCCAATTTTGATGGGGTAAAATATTTTCACCTTAAAAATTGAAAATTTATTATATAAACGATATAAAATCCTTATAATTTGAAATATTTTTAGAAAAATATCACCAAATATTTTCTAGTTGACTTTTTAAGAATTGGTAAGATTCGCCAACATTTATACACTTTTAAATAAGCATGGTTCCTTAAAATTATCCTTAGTGTGTGTGTGTGTGTGAGAGAGAGAGAGAGAGAGAGAGAGAGAGAGAGAGAGAGAGGTAAGTGGTAGAGGGAGGGGTATTAGGAGAGATAGAGAAAAAGGTGGGGGTGTTGGTGCAAACCAAACCAACAAAACCCAGTCGACATGGGTTTCCACTTTGTTGACACTCAAATCATTGCAATCTCCCTGACCACTGGTCCAGACAAGTTTTACCCTGTTCGAAAACACCCACGAAGCAGACGAAGTCTCACCTGAGATGTTCGAGGGAGGCATGACGGAACCAAGTTTCCATAGAATAGAAGAGGACTATGGGAATCGATAATTCATTAACTTATCTATCAGATTTGAACAGTTAGTTAATCATCAATAGAACCATTCATCGTTGCTTTTTAATAGATCGCATCATTCATTCATAACAGAAATAACCATATTGCTGCACAAGCAAATCCAAAAAGATAACATTATTCATAAGCAATAAACATCACATCATAGATCCATGTCGCAAATATTCACCATTGGATTCACAGAAACAGAAAGACAGAAAGAGACAAAAAGATAACAATAGTTCAGATCAACCTCCGTCTTCTCATATTAGTTCTGTGCAATCAACCATAGATTCAAAAAAGACAACAATTCAATTGATTTCCAAGCTCTCAATTCTCATTCTAACCTTCCTTGATTGATTATTTTCACATTTACAATTTTTCTTCTATTTATAGGCTTGCGCCTTTACATTCATGGTCCAAATGGACGATTTTATAACTAATTCTTAATTGATTCTATCGACTAATGACCAATATCCACAAAATATGGTCCAAAAGTACAAAAAGTGACAGAATATTCAAAATAGTCTATCTTCCTCCTTGTACAACATCTTTCACTTGCGCGGTGTCTTTTGAGCTTGCTCGACACTCATGCTTCCGCGCAACTAACTTGTCCCAAACCCGCTTCCAACATGGGGTTTATGAGGAGGGGAAGCATAAGAGAAAGAGAGATGGGATTAAGTGGTCATTATGGGTAAGGAGAGTATGAGTGTGGTTAGGGAGAGCAAGGGGTTAAGGTTAGGAGGATGTGTTTGAGAAGGGGGGTGTTAGGTTGTTGGGAGAGCGAGAGAAGGGTGTAGTTTAGGTGCAGGTGGAGGGGTAGGGTAGAGAAAGAGTGAGATAAGGGGTTAGTAAGGGTTAGGGGGAAATGTGATAGAGATGTGTGTGGGCGTGTGTGTGTGTGTGTGTGTGAGAGAGAGAGAGAGAGAGAGAGAGAGAGAGAGAAGTAGGGGGTGTAGAGAAGGTATTAATAACAATTAGGGGTGAAATGGGATAGAGACAGAGATAGAGAGAAGGGGAGGAGTAGGGGTGATAGAGGTAGCAGAGGATTAGGGGGGTTAAGGGTTGATGCAGAGGGTTAGTAAGGGTTAGGGAGATGAGTGTATAAATATAGAGGGGGAGGAGTACATGTGTGTGTGTGTGTGTGTGTGTGTGTGTGTGTGTGTGAGAGAGAGAGAGAGAGAGAGAGAGAGAGAGAAATTTTAGTGGGTTGGGGGTTGGGAGATAGAGGGGGTGCTTACAGGTAAATGGAGGAGTAGAGGTGTGTGTGTGAGAGAGAGAGAGAGATAGATAAAGAGAAGGAGAGGGAGAGACATTGGGGGTTTGTAAGGGGTTAGAGATAGACAGAGGGGGAATTATTAAGGTAATAACATTCTATCTAAATCTAGAGTGTATCCTATTTGATTAAGAATAATGTCCAAAGATGATTTTATTTAGCAAAGATGATTTTAACATGCTTTTTTTTATTGCTTAGAATTCTGCACATGGCCCAACAAATATCTTTTATTGGAAATACGATAAATGAGTTAGAAATTGGAAAAATGTTTAGCTAGAAAATTAGATATCCATTTAGTTTTTGAGCAAGAAGATGGGTCACACGTAGGTTGAACGTGAGTTGGGCACCAAAATTTCTAACTGAAGGTGGGTTAAGAGAAGGCTACAAATCTCCATATTCTACATCGCATTAAATAAGCGATGCTTGGAACATTAATAAACCTACAATTATAATTATTTTTTATTTCTACGTATTTTTTTAATTTGTACGTAGTTAAGGTATAGGTGGTGCATTTAGTAGGAAAATATTTTAAATTTGTGAATCAAGTTGTTCAATCTAATATCTAATTTGGTGGGTAACATTAAAAAAATTTGTGGATGGAATTAAGAGAGTTACTTAAACAAATCATTAGCCTAGCTTTGTTAGAAAAAATATACTGTAGTCTGCCATTGTTAAGAAAAATATAATGCAGTCTCCCGTTGTTAAAAAAAAAAATACTATAGCTTGTCATTGTTAAGAAAAATATACTGCAGTCTCCCATTATTAATAGAAATATACTGCAATTTTCCATTGAATATACACCAGGTACTTTCTCTATATTCAGTTTTATTAAAGTTACCTCATTCTAAATAATCAAGTCTTTTGGATTTCGTTCTGGTTGGAAAAGTACTTCTCTATCTTCTGATGATGACAAATTGGCAATGTTCTTAAGGTAGGGAATGTAATCAATGGCAGGAAGTCCCATTATGGATTGAATTAATTTATGAATATCATTTTTATGACATTCTATAAGGGGCAAATATAAGTATGAAAATAATTTATAGTTTTGCTAGTCATCTAATTTTCTAAAATTCTAAATGGCGGTGTTCGTTTTCCCATACCTCAACCTATCATAAACGTCGTGAACTAATTGACTTTCAAATACGTCATGTAATATTATAAACATGTAAATGGCAGTTTTCCCATTTCCATACCCATCCTATACGTTCAGAATTTTCAATTGAGTGTCAAATATGTCACTTAAAAAGGAAAAATGTTCTACAAACCATCAAATTCTATGATTCGATGAGGCTAAATCAAGTCATATTTTGATAACATTGAGAATGATTGCATCACCCAGACGTGAAATCAACATTTCCTCGTGATTAACCACTTTTTCCCACCTTTGAATTATTTGAAGGGCCAACACAATACACATATTCATATTTGGAATGACCCAATGGATTCCTTCCTAGCAGCCGCAGTCGATTACCAGTCATGATGCTTCTTTTGGAATATTGATAAATAGGGGTCATTGTTATCATTACACTATGTATTGATCCCATTCTCTATGTTTGTTAATTTTTTTCCAGTATGGCCACGGATGTGCACAAAGTTGAGCTCACTGATAGTATGAGTGAAATGGGTAGAATTGGAAAGAATTGAATACAATCTCATCCAGGTTCAATTCCTTTAACTGGAATTTCATCACCATCTTATCATTTTTATGTTCGTTTTGCAGTCCTTTCCCATCACTTAGTGAAGTCTTTCCTGCACTTAGTCAACACCCTATACCTCTTCAACAACCCAAGTATTCCCTCTTGGTGGCATAGGAGTATTGATTTCTTCAATTCCAGCTGTTAATGTGTCCATATCAAATGGGTATTGCATGTTGTTTTCTGCTGAACCATTTTTGTCTCAACTTTTTCTCTTCCTTGTCATTTTCTTATTTCATTGGAATTTCCCTTTTTCTTCTTAGGATACCTCTCATGCAATGTTTATCACTATTATAATTCTTCTCTCCTCACATATCCTATCCAAATAATTGGAATGCAACTTCATCTTCCACTCACTTTCTACCCTTGTGTTGATTCATATCCACTTCAGCCCTGTTTTTCTCCCTATGTTGCACTGTCGTGTTAGCCTTGTTCCATGGTAGTTGGTATCCTCATTTGAATCCAAGAAAGTATAGAAGAGTATGGGTTGTCTCCAGGATGAATCAACATTTCAGTTTCACTCTAATGAATTACACTTCTAACATGGTCAATCCGACCCTTGAGGTCTATAAATAGAATGTAATACATAGTAGGGACAGGTATTATTGAAGGAGTTGTTTGATGTTATTGATTGAAATGTAAACTAGCCCTTTGCTTTGTAATGAAAGCATAATATAATAAAAAATGCTCTTGGGCCCCTTTTAAGACTTTCTTGAGTATCAATCTGGTTATATTTTTGTATTATCTCTATTTTTTTCCTAGGAATCTATTATATCTGTTATGTTGTCATTTCTTTATTTTTGTAAGGAAGGATGATGTTTTATATTATAATAAATAAGATACAGATGATACAAACTTACAGAGCCATGAGACTGGTTTCCAAACAACTATGCAATTAAACCTCTTTTCTAAGTTGTCCCTGTCATGCCAAATTCTATAAATACAAGACTTATTAATGAGAAACTATGATTCCCATGAACAACAAACCAACATTTACAGTTGTTCTGTTCTCATTTCAAATGTTGGATGCATTCTTTTTTCACAACAGAAGTTTTTATGTCTGAAATTAAAACTATACTAGTCTAATTAGGTTTTTGTATGCCTCAACATACACTCTGTAGTTTGAATTAGTGAATTTGGCGTTGTAACGCATGTTGGGAATGTATTTGGGTGAAGTAATCCAAAATTGACTTGTTTTAGTAAAATGCATGCACATGCCTGATTTCTTTGTCAAATTAAAAGAATAAAATAGGAGAGTGTTTTTTTTATTATTCCTCACCTTTTAGAATTTTAATAGTTCCAATTTTTTACCTGAAACTTTCCCCTTTACAATGTTACTCCAAGCAGGCATAGTTTTCCTTTGGTGTGCATTTAGTCAACAAATTTACAAGTGTGAATAAAATCTTTGCAACAATATTAGAAGAACTTATTCATGGATAATTAGGCTCATAAATGTGTATATATACCAAATTCCAAATTTCAGACCTAGAGTGTACTTCGGTTGGAAATGGTGTGCTTTTTTAGTTCTAACCATGAAAAATTGGCAAATGCTATCAATCGTTATTTTGGATTGACTTGGATTTTATTGTAGATCAAACAATTTACAGAAATGAGTACAAGAGTTTGTAGAAAAGGTTGGTATGTCTATGTTATAGTGCAATTTATTCAATATTGCATGAAATGCAAGACAATATGTGCATTTCCTCGAGGGACTCAATCGTGACTTTTACCATGTGGAAAACACATAAAGTTGGAGTTTCCTTACAAAGCATAAGTTTTTTATGTCTAAAATTTAAACTTTGAAAAATTATTTAGGTATTTTTTATGCATGAACAGACAATCTGTGGTTTGAATAAGTGAATTTGGCTTTGTAATGCATGTTGGGCGTGCATTTGGGTGAATCAATCCAAAATTGATTTGCTTTAGTAAAATGCATGCGCATGCTTGATTTCTTTGTCAAATTCAAATAATAAAATAGGAGAGTGTTTTTTTTATTATTCCTCACATTTTAGAAGTTTAATATTTCCAATTTTTTACTTGAAACTTTCCCCTTAAGAATGTTTCTCCAAGTAGGCATAGTTTTCCTTTGGTGTGCATTTAGTCAAAAAGTTTACAAGTGTGAATAATAGTTTTGCAACAATACTAGAAAAAAATATTCATGGATAATTAGGCTTAGAAATGTGTATATACGCCAAATTCATAATTTTATACCTAGAGTGTACTTCGATTGCCATTGGTGTGCATTTCTTGTTCTTGCCATGAAAAATTGGCAAATACTATCAATTATTGTTTTGGATGACTTGGATTTTACTGTAGATCATACAATTTACAGAAACGAGTACAAGATTTTGTATAAAAGGTTGGCATGCCTATATTATAGTGCAATTTATTCTATATAACATGAAATGTAGGCCCATGTGTGCATTTCCTTAAGGGACTTAACCATGTTTTTTACCATGTGGAAAACACATAAATTTGGATTTTCCTTGCAGAGCATAAGTTTTAATGTCTAAAATTTAAAATTTGAAATATTATTTAGGTTTTTTATGCCAGAACATATACTCTGTGGTTTGAATAAGTGAATTTGTCTTTGTAATGCATGTTGGGCGTGCATTTGGGTGAATCAATCCAAAATTGATTTGCTTTAGTAAAATGCATGCGCATGCTTGATTTCTTTGTCAAATTCAAATAATAAAATAGGAGAGTGTTTTTTTTATTATTCCCCATCTTTCAGAAGTTTAACATTTCCAATTTTTTACCTGAAACTTTCCCCGTTGGAATGTTTCTCTAAGCAGGCATATGGTGTGCATTTAGTCAAAAAGTTTACAAGTGTGAATAATAGCTTTGCAACAGTACTAGAAGAACTTATTCATGGATAATTAGGTTCATAAATGTGTATATATTCCAAATTCCAAATTTCATACCTAGACAATACTTCGATTGGCATTGGTGTGCATTTATGGTTTTGGCCATGAAAAATTGGAAAATACTATCAATTGTTGTTTTGAATGACTTGGATTTTATTGTAGATCATACAATTTACAAAAATGAGTACAATATTTTGTAAAAAAGTTTGGCATGTCTATGTTATAGTGCAACTTATTCAATATAACATGAAATGCAAGCCAATGTGTGCACTTCCTTGAGGGACTCAACCATGATTTTTACCATGTGGAAAACACATAAATTTGGAGTTTCCTTGTAAAGCATAAGTTTTTATTTCTAAAATTTAAACTTTGAAAGATTATTTAGGTTTTTTATTCCTGAAGAGACACTCTGTGGTTTGAATCAATAAATTTGGCTTTGTAGTGCATGTTGGGCATGCATTTGCATGAAGCATTCCAAAATTGAATCGCTTCAGTAAAATGCATGCACATGCCTTATTTCTTTGTCAAATTCAAAGAATAAAACACGAGAGTGTTTCTTTTTATTATTCCTCACATTTTATAAGTTTAATATTTCCAATTATTTACCTGAAACTTTCCCCTTTGGAATGTTTCTCCAACCAAACATAGTTTTCCTTTGGTGTGCATTTAGTTAAAAAGTTTGCAATTGTGAATAATAGCTTTGCAATAATACTGGAAGAACTTATTCATGGATAATTAGGCTCATAAATGTGTATATATTCCAACTTCCAAATTTCATACCTAGAGTGTACTTCGATTGGCATTGGTGTGCATTTTTAGTTCTGGCCATGAAGATTTGGAAAATACTATCAATTGTTGTTTTGGATGACTTGGATTTTATTATAGATCATACAACTTACAAAAATGAGTACAAGAGTTTGTATAAAAGGTTGGTATGTCTATGTTATAGTGCAATTTATTCAATATAACATGAAATGCAAGCCAATGTGTTCATTTCCTCGAGGGATTCAACCTTGATTTTTACCATGTGGAAAACAAATAAATTTGGAGTTTCCTTGTAGAGAATAAGTTTTCCTGTCTAAAATTTAAAATTTGAAAGCTTATTTAGGTTTTTTACGCCTAAACAGACACACTGTGGTTTAAATCAGTGAATATGGCTTTGTAATGCAGGATGGGCATGCATTTCAGTGAAGCTATCCAAAATTGACTTGCTTTAGTAAAATACATGCACATGCTTGATTTATTTGTAAAATTCAATGAATAATATAGGAGAGTATTTTTTTTATTATTCCTCACCTTTCAGAAGTTTAATATTTCCAATTTTTTACCTGAAACTTTTCCCTTTAGAATGTTTCTCGAAGTAGGCATAGTTTTCCTTTGGTGTGCGTTTAGTCAAAAAGTTTACAAGTGTGAATAATAGCTTTGCAAGAATACTAGAAGAACTAATTAATGGATAATTAGGATAAAAAATGTGTATATAAGCCAAATTCTAAATTTCATACCTAGAGCGTACTTCAATTGGAATTGGTTTGCAGTTTTAGTTCTACCCGTGAAAAACTGGCAAATACTATCAATTGTTATTTTGGATGACTTGGATTTTACTGCAAATCATGCAATTTCCATAAATGAGTACATGATTTTGTAGAAAAGGATTGCTATGTCTATGTTATAGTTCAATTTATTCAATATAACATGAAATGTAGGCCAATGTGTGCATTTTCTTGAGGGACCCAACCGTGTTTTTTACCATGTGGAAAACACATAAATTTGGAGTTTCCTTGCAGAGCATAAGATTTTATGTCTAAAATTAAAAATTTGAAATCTTATTTAATTTTTTATGCATGAACAAACAGTCCGTGGTTTGAATCAATGCATTTGGATTTGTAATGGATGATGGGCATACATTTGAGTGAAGCAATCCAAAATTGACTTTCTTCAGTAAAATGCACGCACATCCCTGATTTCTTTGTCAAATTCAATGAATAAAATATTCTAGGATGCATTCCTCGACCTTGCGACACTCATCATGCAACCTCTTATGGTCGAGTTCCTACCATAAATGCTTCTCCATCTCGGAAATGTGATTTTTGATGTCCTTTTGGAGTTCTAGCTCAAACATTCGAGACTCCCACAACGTCTTTAGTTGGGCCCTAGTGATTCTCCCAGGAGTCTCCTCCTGGTTTAGGGTACGTTTACCTCGGCCCTTGCTTCCTTCCATGGGAGAATCTCCATACCAAATCAAAAAAATCTGAGCTTTTACGTGAAGAGAAGGAAGAGCCAAATACATAAAACACATGCATTTCCTCGTGTCACCCTGCACCCTCCTATATAGAAATTTCCCTCTCATGGATATCATTATCGCAGGCTTGGTCATAATGCTCTATATCCATTCCATGGTCCTAAAATGTATATTACCATACAGGAAGTTAACATTCCCAATTCCACCTTTCAATTTTACTCATACTATGAGTTTTTGACTATGAGGTTTCTTAATGAAAAAGCAGAGGATAATTAATATATGCATGGCCATCACATGGGTTTGCAGATCTTCACATTGTCTAACTGCATGTTCGAAGGGACCCTCAACTTTCTTGGTGTCCTGTCTTGCTTTCACCATGATTACCTACCATGTCATGGGCCATTATATCCTTACACCTGTACCTCCCTGTCGTTTTCAAGATCATGTTCCAGTCCTTCTCCTTTACCACTTGGCAAGTTTTTGAGCCCATATTTTCCAACATGTCTGCCACCTTGTTGCCATGGAATCTGACATGGAGTAAACAAGCTACTATCCCATCTTCCAGGATTCCTTTGAGTGTTTCTAACCTGTCCTCTAGATGCCATGATTGCACCACCTTGGCACTCTGAGTCCCATTTTTCATTTTCAAGGTAGGGTTAATAATTAATTGGGAATCCCCTTTGACCATCACCGGTGTCTAGTTATTTTCCACAACCATCTCCAGTCCCTACAAAAACCCATAACCAATCATTGAGATTTTGAAATCCTAAATAATGTATCCATCGCCCGTTGAACTAGGGTTCCCTTTGAAGCCCCATCAAAATTGAGTTTGAAACGTCCTTCTGGAGGAGGAGACCATTTGTCTGGCCTTCATGACATCCTTTTCAGGTGAAATATGAATAATTTTGAAGTCGTCGGTCTAGGGAAACCCCATGCCTGCATGATGGTATCCTATCT
This sequence comes from Pseudotsuga menziesii, assembly GCA_001517045.1. Lineage (NCBI taxonomy): Eukaryota > Viridiplantae > Streptophyta > Pinopsida > Pinales > Pinaceae > Pseudotsuga > Pseudotsuga menziesii. The sequence continues at coordinate 732,152 of LPNX011214447.1, read as the reverse complement.
TCTCGCCATTTCCTAGTTTGCATATTCCCAAGCCTCCAAGAGAATACTCTCCTTCATTTTCCTCATGATGTAGTCCCATATTCAACTTTCAGGGTTATCCTTTCCTTGGAAGGTTCTTAAGTTCCTTTCCCTCCATATTTCCCAGAGGACGAAGTGGGGGAAATTTCCCACAAACGGTTGAGAATACGGTTCTAGAAGAGTTTGTTGGACCATTCCTTGAAGGTGTCCGCTGGATTATTACTCACTCAGTTAGAGCAGCTAAAAATCTCCACCCCGAAGTCCCAAATGGCGGAAGCGAAAGTATAAGAATCAAGGAGATGGTTAGAGGTCTCGTCCGTGCCCTTATTGGGTGTGAACTATGGGGCTGGAATTGGTCCTAGTGTCTATGACATTCAATAGGGTGTGAAATATCGGGCTATAATTGGTCCTAATGTCTATGACATTCACTCTACTCATATTCCAAGCACTGAAGAAATTGTAGATCGTATCAGTATGTGCGGTATGAGAAATTGTGGAATCTTTTGTAGGGGTTCATAACAATATCACATTCTCATTAGTCAAGCATTTGCCATACAATACATAATAGGCCTTAAAAATGAAGAATCAAATGATAATAGGTGATTGGTTGATTGTATAATGCATTCATGATGATTAATTCTTACTCTTCTTGTTCAATATTTTAATGCTCCATCTCTTTCTAGTGCATATAGTTAATTTATTCACATTCTATGGAGTGGAATTGTGTTCCATTGTGTTTCAATGGTATTTGGTATACTTTTATATTCTAAATGTTCAGAAAAATTACATCTTTGTGTGTATATTTTAACATTGCTATATGAATTCGAATATAGGAACTTTTTGGTGGATTATAATAAAAATGATAGAAAGATATGCAAGAGTGTATAGTAAGAAACCTAACAATTACAACCCCTCCTTAAGCTTGTGTATTTTAGAGGAGGAACACATTATTCTTTTTTTTTCAAAACATGTAAAATAGTGTAGACACGAACATTCCAAACATGTAAAATAGTATATTACAATTTCATGAATTTATTTTCCTATTATTATATATGTTTTTTTACTTTGTGAAAAAAATTCACTAAGGATTCACAATGCTTTATAATTTAGCAATAAATTTTCCAAGGCTTTACAGAGTCATATTATTTTGTGAAAGATTCATTGAGATTTTACACAATTTTATAATTTCGTAAAATATTCGCCAAGATTTTACAAGATCATATAATTTAATGAGATATTCTCCAAATAATTATTTATACCTTTATATTATTGGTAAAATAGCCTACAATATTTCCTATGTATCATGAGGATTCACCCATTTATTATACATAGAAATTTAGGGGGGCGTCTTAAAGGGTGAGTGCATGGTGCTAGTGGACCTTTTAGATGCAACCAGATTTTTAGAAAATTGATCATCTTTATGCCATAACTTTTTATTTTCTTAACTCTTTCATAAAAAGATATATGTCACATTACTAGACAATGTCCTCTACATGCTATAAAAAATACAATCCATCATCATTAGATTAAGACCTTCAAAATCCGCACTAACACTTGGCATACTGATTTCAAGGTCTTTCGAGTTAGATACTTTTAAAAAATAGTTAAAAGTACCAATTTTATCTTAGAAAAATAGTGTCTCACTAGGACTATTTTTATCTACATATTTGTCAAATTTTGTATATTGATTCCATCATTTAGGAATTGAAAGGATGCACTAAGATGGACATATACATTATCATTTGCTGGAAAAAAATGTTCAATGTTAGAAAAAATCAAAATTGAGTTAGTTGTGAACATTTTCAACAAAATAAAATTTATATATGTCGAAAGGTGATTCAATTACATTTTTTTTATAGAAGCAAGATTCATTGTGTAGGTAAGTAAAAGATACCCATGTAAGTTGAAAAATGTTTATTTTTCAGTTTTGTTGCATCTAAAATACAAAAGGAGACCATCATTAGCTTGCACTCACCTAAAATTATCCCTGCTTTCAAGGCCATCAACATAGCTGAGATATTTATGAAAGAGATCTTTCATATCCATTGTATACAAAAAATAATTATTACAGACAGGGATGCTAAATTCACTTCAAATTTATGGAAAGGATTTTTTTCTAGTTTCGGAACACAAATAAATTTGAACACAACATATCATGCCCCAAAGATGTGGGTAGACTAAGAGAAAAAACCAAGTAGTTGAGGACATGCTTTGCATGTATGTTATGAACATGTCAAAGAAACCTGAATATTATCTACACTTAGTTGAATTTTCATATAACAACAACTATCTAACCTCAAATAAGATGAGTCTAATTGATGTTTTGTATGGCTGCAAATGCACCACACCTAACGGTTGGGATGAATCCACAAACATGGCTATGCTTGGACCTAATATTCTAAAAGAAATGGTGGATATTGTCTTAACAGTAGAGCAGAATTTAAAGCAAGCACATGATCGACAAAAAATCTATGCATATTTAAAAAGAACCCCTAGAGAATTTCAGGTTGGGGGTTGGGGGTTGGGGGTTGGAGGTTGGAGGTTAGAGGTTGGGAGATAGAGGGGGTGGTTACAGGTAGATGGAGGAGTAGAGGTGTGTGTGTGTTTGAGAGAGAGATAGATAAAGAGAAGGAGAGGGAGAGACATTGGGGGTTTGTAAGGGGTTAGAGGTAGAGAGAGGGGGAATTATTAAGGGAATAACATTCTATCTAAATCTAGAGTGTATCCTATTTGATTAAGAATAATGTCCAAAGATGATTTTATTTAGCAAAGATGATTTTAGCATGCTTTTCTTTTATTGCTTAGAATTCTGCACATGGCCCAACAAATATTTTTTATTGGAAATACGATAAATGAGTTAGAAATTGGAAAAATGTTTATCTAGAAAATTAGATATCCATTTAGTTTTTGAGCAAGAAGATGGGTCACACGTAGGTTGAACGTGAGTTGGGCACCAAAATTTCTAACTGAAGGTGGGTTAAGAGAAGGCTACAAATCTCCATATTCTACATCGCATTAAATAAGCGATGCCTGGAACATTAATAAACCTACAATTATAATTATTTTTTATTTCTATGTATTTTTTTAATTTGTACATAGTTAAGGTGCAGGTGGTGCATTTAGTAGGAAAATATTTTGAATTTGTGAATCAAGTTGTTCAATCTAATATCTAATTTGGTGGGTAACATTAAAAAAATTTGTGTATGGAATTAAGAGAGTTACTTAAACAAATCATTAGCCTAGCTTTGTTAGAAAAAATATACTGTAGTCTGCCATTGTTAATAAAAATATAATGCAGTCTCCTGTTGTTAAAAAAAATATACTATAGCTTGTCATTGTTAAGAAAAATATACTGCAGTCTCCCATTATTAATAGAAATATACTGCAGTTTTCCATTGAATATACACCAGGTACTTTCTCTATATTTAGTTTTATTAAAGTTACCTCATTCTAAATAATCAAGTCTTTTGGATTTTGTTCTGGTTGGAAAAGTACTTCTCTATCTTCTGATGATGACAAATTGGCAATGTTCTTAAGGTAGGGAATGTAATCAATGGCAGGAAGTCCCATTACGGATTGCATTAATTTATGAATATCATTTTTATGACATTCTATAAGGGGCCAATATAAGTATGAAAATAATTTACAGTTTTGCTAGTCATCTAATTTTCTAAAATTCTAAATGGTGGTGTTCATTTTCCCATACCTCAACCTATCATAAACGTCGTGAACTAATTGAATTTCAAATACATCATGTAATATTATAAACATGTAAATGGCAGTTTTCACATTTCCATACCCATCCTATACGTTCAGAATTTTCAATTGAGTGTCAAATATGTCACTTAAAAAGGAAAAATGTTCTACAAACAATCAAATTCTATGATTTGATGAGGCTGAATCAAGTCAGATTTTGACAACATTGAGAATGATTGCATCACCTAGACGTGAACTCAACATTTCCACATGATTAACCACTTTTTCCCACCTTTGAATTATTCGAAGGGCCAACACAATACACATATTCATATTTGGAATGACCCAATGGATTCTTTCCTAGTAGTCGCAGTCAATTACCAGTCATGATGCTTCTTTTGGAATATTGATAAATAGGGGTCATTGTTATCAGTACACTATGTATTGATTCCATTCTGTATGTTTGTTAATTTTTTTCCAGTATGGCCACAGATGTGCGCAAAGTTGAGCTCACTGATAGTATGAGTGAAATGGGTAGAATTGGAAAGAATTGAAGACAATCTCATCTAGGTTCAATTCCTTTAACTGGAATTTCATCACCATCTTATCATTTTTATGTTCGTTTTGCAGTCCTTTCCCATCACTTAGTGAAGTCTTTCCCGCACTTAGTCAACACCCTATCCCTCTTCAACAACCCAAGTATTCCCTCTTGGTGGCATAGGAGTATTGATTTCTTCAATTCCAGCTGTTAATGTGTCCATATCAAATGGGTATTGCATGTTGTTTTTTGCTGAACCATTTTTTTCTCAACATTTTTCTCTTCCTTATCATTTTCTTATTTCATTGGAATTTCCCTTTTTCTTCTTAGGATACCTCTCATGCAATGTTTATCACTGTTATAATTCTTCTCTCCTCACATATCCTATCCAAATAATTGGAATGCAACTTCATCTTCCACTCACTTTCTACCCCTGTGTTGATTCATATCCACTTCAGGCCTATTTTTCTCCCTATGTTGCACTATCGTGTTAGCCTTGTTTTATGGTAGTTGGTATCCTCATTTGAATCCAAGAAAGTATAGAAGAGTATGGGTTGTCTCGAGGATGAATCAACATTTCAGTTTCACTCTAATGAATTACACTTCTAACATGGTCAATCCGACCCTTGAGGTCTATAAATAGAATGTAATACATAGTAGGGATAGGTATTATTGAAGGAGTTGTTTGATGTTATTGATTCAAATGTAAACTAGCCCTTTTCTTTGTAATGAGAGCATAATATAATAAAAAATGCCCTTGGGCCCCTCTTAAGACTTTCTTGAGTATCAATCTGGTTATATTTTTGTATTATCTCTATTTTTTCCTGGGAAACTATTATATCTATTATGTTGTCATTTCTTTATTTCTGTAAGGAAGGATGATGATTTATATTATAATAAATAAGATACAGATGATACAAACTTACAGAGCCATGAGACTGGTTTCCAAACAACTATGCAATTAAACATCTTTTCTAAGTTGTCCCTGTCATGCCAAATTCTATAAATACAAGACTTATTAATGAGAAACTATGATTCCCATGAACAACAAACCAACATTTACAGTTGTTCTGTTCTCATTTCAAATGTTGGATGCATTATTTTTTCACAACAGAAGTTTTTATGTCTAAAATTAAAACTATACTAGTCTAATTAGGTTTTTGTATGCCTCAACATACACTCTCTAGTTTGAATAAGTGAATTTGGCATTGTAACGCATGTTGGGCATGTATTTGGGTGAAGTAATCCAAAATTCACTTGTTTTAGTAAAATGCATGCACATGCCTGATTTCTTTGTCAAATTCAAAGAATAAAATAGGAGAGTGTTTTTTTTATTATTCCTCACCTTTTAGAATTTTAATAGTTCCAATATTTTACCTGAAACTTTACCCTTTACAATGTTACTCCAAGCAGGCATAGTTTTCCTTTGGTGTGCATTTAGTCAACAAATTTACAAGTGTGAATAAAAGATTTGCAACAATATTAGAAGAACTTATTCATAGATAATTAGGCTCATAAATGTGTATATATACCAAATTCCAAATTTCATACCTAGAGTGTACTTCGGTTGGAATTGGTGTGTATTTTTAGTTCTAGCCATGAAAAATTGGCAAATACTATCAATTGCTATTTTGGATTGACTTGGATTTTATTGTAGATCAAACAATTTACAGAAATGAGTACAAGAGTTTGTAGAAAAGGTTGGTATGTCTATGTTATAGTGCAATTTATTCAATATTGCATGAAATGCAAGACAATATGTGCATTTCCTTGAGGGACTCAATCGTGAGTTTTACCATGTGGAAAACACATAAAGTTGGAGTTTCCTTGCAAAGCATAAGTTTTTTATGTCTAAAATTTAAACTTTGAAATATTATTTAGGTATTTTTTATGCCTGAACAGACAATCTGTGGTTTGAATCAGTGAATTTGGCTTTGTAATGCATGATGGGTGTGCATTTGAGTGAAGTAATCCAAAATTGACTCGCTTCAGTAAAATGCATGAAAATGCCTTATTTAGTTGTCGAATTCAATGAATAAAATAGCAGAGTCCTCTTTTTATTATTCCTCACATTTTAGAAGTTTAATATTTCCAATTTTTTACTTGAAACTTTCCCCTTAAGAATGTTTCTCCAAGCAGGCATAGTTTTCCTTTGGTGTGCATTTAGTCAAAAAGTTTACAAGTGTGAATAATAGTTTTGCAACAATACTAGAAAAAAATATTCATGGATAATTAGGCTTAGAAATGTGTATATATGCCAAATTCATAATTTTATACCTAGAGTGTACTTCGATTTCCATTGGTGTGCATTTCTTGTTCTTGCCATGAAAAATTGGCAAATACTATCAATTATTGTTTTGGATGACTTGGATTTTACTGTAGATCATACAATTTACAGAAACGAGTACACGATTTTGTATAAAAGGTTGGCATGCCTATATTATAGTGCAATTTATTCAATATAACATGAAATGTAGGCCCATGTGTGCATTTCCTTAAGGGACTCAACCATGTTTTTTACCATGTGGAAAACACATAAATTTGGATTTTCCTTGCAGAGCATAAGTTTTAATGTCTAAAATTTAAAATTTGAAATCTTATTTAGGTTTTTTATGCCAGAACATATATTCTGTGGTTTGAATAAGTGAATTTGTCTTTGTAATGCATGTTGGGCGTGCATTTGCGTGAATCAATCCAAAATTGATTTGCTTTAGTAAAATGCATGCGCATGCTTGATTTCTTTGTCAAATTCAAATAATAAAATAGGAGAGTGTTTTTATTTTTTATTTCCCATCTTTCAGAAGTTTAACATTTCCAATTTTTTACCTGAAACTTTCCCCGTTGGAATGTTTCTCTAAGCAGGCATAGTTTTCCTTTGGTGTGCATTTAGTCAAAAAGTTTACAAGTGTGAATAATAGCTTTGCAACAGTACTAGAAGAACTTATCCATGGATAATTAGGTTCATAAATGTGTATATATTCCAAATTCCAAATTTCATACCTAGACTATACTTCGATTGGCATTGGTGTGCATTTATGGTTTTGGCCATGAAAAATTGGAAAATACTATCAATTGTTGTTTTGAATGACTTGGATTTTATTGTAGATCATACAATTTACAGAAATGAGTACAATCTTTTGTAGAAAAGTTTGGCATGTCTATGTTATAGTGCAACTTATTCAATATAACATGAAATGCAAGCCAATGTGTGCACTTCCTTGAGGGACTCAACCATGATTTTTACCATGTGGAAAACACATAAATTTGGAGTTTCCTTGTAAAGCATAATTTTTTATTTCTAAAATTTAAAATTTGAAAGATTATTTAGGTTTTTTATTCCTGAAGAGACACTCTGTGGTTTGAATTGATAAATTTGGCTTTGTAGTGCATGTTGGGCATGCATTTGCGTGAAGCAATCCAAAATTGAATCACTTCAGTAAAATGCATGCACATGCCTGATTTCTTTGTCAAATTCAAAGAATAAAACACGAGAGTGTTTCTTTTTATTATTCCTCACATTTTATAAGTTTAATATTTGCAATTATTTACCTGAAACTTTCCCCTTTGGAATGTTTCTCCAAGCAAACATAGTTTTCCTTTGGTGTGCATTTAGTTAAAAAGTTTACAATTGTGAATAATAGCTTTGCAATAATACTGGAAAAACTTATTCATGGATAATTAGCCTCATAAATGTGTATATATGGAAACTTCCAAATTTCATACCTAGAGTGTACTTCGATTGGCATTGGTGTGCATTTTTAGTTCTGGCCATGAAGATTTGGAAAATACTATCAATTGTTGTTTTGGATGACTTGGATTTTACTATAGATCATACAACTTACAGAAATGAGTACAAGAGTTTGTATAAAAGGTTGGTATGTCTATGTTATAGTGCAATTTATTCAATATAACATGAAATGCAAGCCAATGTGTTCATTTCCTCGAGGGATTCAACCCTGATTTTTACCATGTGGAAAGCAAATAAATTTGGAGCTTCCTTGTAGAGAATAAGTTTTTCTGTCTAAAATTTAAAATTTGAAAGCTTATTTAGGTTTTTTACGCCTAAATAGACACAATGTGGTTTAAATCAGTGAATATGGCTTTGTAATGCAGGATCGGCGTGCATTTTAGTGAAGCTATCCAAAATTGACTTGCTTTAGTAAAATACACGCACATGCTTGATTTATTTGTAAAATTCAATGAATAATATAGGAGAGTATTTTTTTTATTATTCCTCACCTTTCAGAAGTTTAATATTTCCAATTTTTTACCTGAAACATTCCCCTTTAGAATGTTTCTCGAAGCAGGCATAGTTTTCCTTTGGTGTGCGTTTACTCAAAAAGTTTACAAGTGTGAATAATAGCTTTGCAACAATACTAGAAGAACTAATTAATGGATAATTAGGCTAAAAAATGTGTATATAATCCAAATTCTAAATTTCATACCTAGAGCGTACTTCAATTGGAATTGGTTTGGAGTTTTAGTTCTACCCATGAAAAATTGGCAAATACTATCAATTGTTATTTTGGATGACTTGGATTTTACTGCAAATCATGCAATTTACATAAATGAGTACAAGAGTTTGTAGAAAAGGATTGCTATGTCTATGTTATAGTTCAATTTATTCAATATAACATGAAATGCAGGCCAATGTGTGCATTTTCTTGAGGCACCCAACCGTGTTTTTTACCATGTGGAAAACACATAAATTTGGAGTTTCCTTGCAAAGCATAAGCTTTTATGTCTAAAATTTAAAATTTGAAACCTTATTTAATTTTTTTATGCATGAACAAACACTCCGTGGTTTGAATCAATGCATTTGGATTTGTAATGGATGATGGGCATACATTTGAGTGAAGCAATCCAAAATTGACTTTCTTCAGTAAAATGCACGCACATGCCTGATTTCTTTGTCAAATTCAATGAATAAAATCTTCTAGGATCCATTCCTCGACCTTGCGACACTCATCATGCAACCTCTTATGGTCTAGTTCCTACCATAAATGCTTCTCCATCTCAGAAATGTGATTTTTGATGTCCTTTTGGAGTTCTAGCTCAAACATTTGAGACTCCCACAATGTCTTTAGTTGGGCCCTGGTGATTCTCCCAGGAGTCTCCTCCTGGTTTATGGTATGTTTACCTCAGCCCTTGCTTCCTTCCATGGGAGAATATCCATACCAAATCAAAAAAATATGAACTTTTACGTGAAGAGCAGGAAGAGCCAAATACAGAAAACACATGCATTTCCTCGTGTCACCCTGCACCCTCCTATATAGATATTTCCCTCTCATGGATATCATTATCGCAGGCTTGGTCATAATGCTCTATATCCATTCCATGGTCCTAAAATGTATATTACCATACATGAAGTTAACATTCCCAATTCCACCTTTCAAGTTTACTCATACTATGAGTTGTTGACTATGAGGTTTCTTAATGAAAAAGCAGAGGAGAATTAATATATGCATGGCCATCACATGGGTTCGCAGATCTTCACATTGTCTAACCGCGTGTACAAAGGGACCCTCAACTTTCTTGGTGTCCTTTCTTGCTTTCACCATGATTACCTACCATGTCATGGGCCATTATATCCTTACACCTGTACCTCCCTGTCGTTTTCAAGATCATGTGCTAGTCCTTCTCCTTTACCACTTGGCAAGTTTTCGAGCCCATATTTTTCAACATGTCTGCCACCTTGTTTCCATGGAATCTGACATGGAGGAAACAAGCTACTATCCCATCTGCTAGGATTCCTTTGAGTGTTTCTAACCTGTCCTCCAGATGCCATGATTGCACCACCTTGGCACTCTGAGTCCCATTTTGCATTTTGAAGGCAGGGTTAATAATTAATTGGGAATCCCCTTTGACCATCACCGGTGTCTAGTTATTTTCCACAACCATCTCCAGTCCCTACAAAAACCCATAACCAATCATTGAGATTTTGAAATCCTAAATAATGTATCCATCACCTGTCGAACTCGGGTTCCCTTTGAAGCCCCATCGAAATTGAGTTTGAAATGTCCTTCTGGAGGAGGAGACCATTTTTCTGGCCTTCATGACATTCTTTTCGGGTGCAATATGAATAATTTTGAAGTCGTCGGTCTAGGGAAACCCCATGCTTGCATGATGGTATCCTATCTTCTCACCATTTCCTAGTTTGCATTCTCCCAAGCCTCCAAGAGAATATTCTCCTTCATTTTCCTCATGATGTAGTCCCATATTCGACTTTCAGGGTTATCCTTTCCTTGGAAGGTTCTTGAGTTCCTTTCCCTCCATATTTCCCAGAGGACAAAGTGGGGGAAATTTCCCACAAACGATTGAGAATACGGTTCTGGAAGAGTTTGTTGGACCATTCCTCCAAGGTGTCAGCTGGATTATTACTCACTCAGTTAGAGCAACTAAAAATCTCCACCCCGAAGTCCCAAATGGCGGAAGTGAAAGTATAGGAATCAAGGAGATGGTTAGAGGTATCGTCCGCGCACTTATTGGGTGTGAACTATGGGGCTGGAATTGGGCCTAGTGTCTATGAAATTCAATAGGGTGTGAAATATGGGGCTATAATTGGTCCTAGTGTCTATGACATTCACTCTACTCATATTCCAAGCACTGAAGAAATTGCAGATCGTATCAGTATGTGTGGTATGAGAAATTGTGGAATCTTTTGTAGGGGTTCATAACAATATCACTTTCTCATTAGTCAAGCATTTGCCATACAATACATAATAGGCCTTAAGGATGAAGAATCAAATGCTAATAGGTGATTGGTTGATTGTATAATGCATTCATGATGATTAATTCTTACTCTTCTTGTGCAATATTTTAATGCTCCATCTCTTTCTAGTGCATATAGTTAATTTATTCACATTCTATGGAGTGGAATTGTGTTGCAATGGTGATTGGTATACTTTTATATTCTAAATGTTCAGAAAAATTACATCTTTGTGTGTATATTTTAACATTGCTATATGAATTCGAATATAGGAACTTTTTGGTGGATTATAATAAAAATGATAGAAAGATATGCAAGAGTGTATAGTAAGAAACCTAACAATTACAACCCCTCCTTAAGCTTGTGTTTTTTAGAGGAGGAACACATTATTCTTTTTTTTCCAAACATGTAAAATAGTGTAGACACAAACATTCCAAACATGTAAAATAGTATATTACAATTTCATGAATTTATTTTCCTATTATTATATATGTTTTTTTACTTTGTCAAAAAAATTCACTAAGGATTCACAATGCTTTATAATTTAGCAATAAATTTTCCAAGGCTTTACAAAGTCATATTATTTTGTGAAAGATTCGTTGAGATTTTACACGATTTTATAATTTCCTAAAATATTCGCCAAGATTTTACAAGATCATATGATTTAATGAGATATTCTCGAAATAATTATTTATACATTTATATTATTGGTAAAATAGCCTACAATATTTCCTATGTATCATGAGGATTCACCCATTTATTATACATAGAAATTTAGGGGGGCGTCTTAAAGGGTGAGTGCATGGTGCTAGTGGACCTTTTAGATGCAACCGGTTTTTTAGAAAATTGATCATCTTTATGCCATAAATTTTTATTTTCTTAACTCTTTCATAAAAAGATATATGTCACATTACTAGACAATGTCCTCTACATGCTATAAAAAATACAATCCATCGTCATTAGATTAAGACCTTCAAAATCTGCACTAACACTTGGCATACTAATTTCAAGGTCTTTCAAGTTAGATACTTTTAAAAAATAGTTAAAAGTACCAATTTTATCTTAGAAAAATAGTGTCTCACTAGGACTATTTTTATCTACATATTTGTCAAATTTTGTATATTGATTCCATCATTTAGGAATTGAAAGGATGCACTAAGATGGACATATACATTATCATTTGCTGGAAAAAAATGTTCAATGTTAGAAAAAATCAAAATTGAGTTAGTTGTGAACATTTTCAATAAATAAAATTTATATATGTGGAAAGGTGATTCAATTACATTTTTTTTATAGAAGCAAGATTCATTGTGTAGGTAAGTAAAAGATACCCATGTAAGTTGAAGGATGTTTATTTTTCAGTTCTGTTGCATCTAAAATACAAAAAGAGACCATCATTAGCTTGCACTCACCTAAAATTATCCCTGCTTTCAAGGCCATCAACATAGTTGAGATATTTATGAAAGAGGTGTTTCATATCCATTGTATACAAAAAATAATTATTACAGATAGGGATGCTAAATTCACTTCAAATTTATGGAAAGGATTGTTTTCTAGTTTCGGAACACAAATAAATTTGAACACAACATATCATGCCCAAACATGTGGGTAGACTAAGAGAAAAAACCAAGTAGTTGAGGACATGCTTTGCATGTATGTTATGAACATGTCAAAGAAACCTGAATATTATCTGCACTTAGTTGAATTTGCATATAACAACAACTATCTAACCTCAAATAAGATGAGTCTAATTGATGTTTTGTATGGCTGCAAATGCACCACACCTAACGGTTGGGATGAATCCACAAACATGGTTATGATTGGACCTAATATTCTAAAAGAAATGGTGGATATTGTCTTAACAGTAGAGCAGAATTTAAAGCAAGCACATGATCGACAAAAAAACTATGCATATTTAAAAAGAACCCCTAGAGAATTTCAGGTTGGATATCACACTTACGTTAAAGTATTACCAAAATGGAGTTCCCTCAAATTGGGTAGTTATGAAAATATATCCCCAAGGTTTTGTGAACCTTTTCAAATCCTAGCCCATGTTAGACTATTAGCATATAAACTGGATCTTCCTATTACTGCTAAAATACATATTGTATTTCATGTTTCCTTACTTAAAAGATATGTACATGCACCTAAACATGTAATTGAATGGGATGTTGTTAAGGTGGACCTAGAAGGGGACTTTCATTCCAATCTTCTATGCATACTCGACAGGAGGGAGACATGAATAAGAAACATAATAATCACATAGGTAAACGTGCAATGGATATATTTCAAAACTAAAGAAGCAACCTTGGAAATGGAGGATTCCATGAAGGAGGAATATCCATACTTGTTTCAGACATAAGTTTTTAATGGTGAGGATGGATTTCCTTAAGGGGAAGGAGAATGTAATACCTCAAATCTCCACTTGTTTATATGTGATAAGAATGGAACAATATCCAAGTAAGTAGGAACATTGGGAAAAAAAAGTTTTGTATTTTTTTATGATTAAACTAAGCTATGCTGTTGTTTCTTTTAAAATAACTCAACAATTGGAAAAGATGCAAGATGGATTCCATCAAAAAGAGAAAAGAGAATCTAAAGAAAGAAGTAAAAATATTTAATAAATAAAATAATGACAATAATAACTAAATAAAAAAGCAGACGAAAAGAAATGGAAATTGTTCTAAATAAATGTAATTATGGGAAATAGGGAACTAATCCAAGAAAATCTCCTAACTGAATGTAACCACATTAAGAAAAGGGTAAAAAAGAAACAGGAAAAAAAGGGGAAGAATCCGAGTTGATGCTCAAAGGGGGAAGATAGATAAACAGTTATTTTTCACATGAATGTGATTATGTAGTAGAGGTATGCTGAATTATAGTACAATGTATTAAAAGGTAGTCCAAAATACCGAAACAAACCGGTGCTTGAAGCATTGAGTGGTACCTTCAAGGTGTTGACTAATTGGAAAAGAGACTGGTTTAATGTTATAACTAGGGGTTAAAATTTACAAAATATTTGTGAAAAGAGATTAAGAGAGGAAACTTCTCTCACTCTTTGGTGGAATCCCTCATTGAATCGAGGGTGAACTAGCATGACACAAGGGAAATGTTTCTTGGATTATATGGTTGGGAGGACTATTTCTGAGTTATTCTAGAAGAACAATTAGCATTCTACAAAGTTTCAAATAAGTTACTTTTAATATTTACTATAATTTTTTGTTAGGAACCTATGCCAACTTTTTTGTATATTGTTGTTGGACGCATATGCTTTGTAAGTCATCCCGTGAGTATATTGCATTATCCCACATTCATGGGGAGTAATACTTGTTTAGATTAGAATTAGTATATAAGTATGTGTTGAGGCCAATGAAGAAATCTACGAGTTATTTGTATTGAGCTTGCTCTAAGGAGGTTTCCCCCTTGAAGTGTCCTATGAACAATACATTCCTTTTGTGTTATGCTATTTTATGTTATATCGTGCATGCATTTTCATTATTTATTGCAGGTTATTATTTTCATTATTTATTGCAGGTTATTTTTATTGCAGGAGGCTTTTTTCAATATTGTTATTCACGGTCACTCATGATGAAAGAAGGATGTAAAAGATATAAAATACATAATTTGTTGAAATTTGAGATTAATTTTTATCTGTTGTACCAAATGTTATCTTTCTTGGGCCAATAGATTACATGTTTCCATCGTTTTAGTGTAAAGCCGAGAATGTATAATCAAGGATATTTATTACATGACATGATCGAATATGTGAGAGTATACTAATTTATTGTGTTGAATTTACTATCAAATAATGAGTATATGTTGAGGTTGATTTCCTTGTCTAATACCTTGTTATTTATTCAAAATAATATTAAACTGTAATCGCCCAACCGTTAGTTAACGAATTGATTCACTTACACCAGACAATTAAATACAGAAGATAGTTTTTCTTTAAAAATAAATCTCAAATACCTGTTTAGATCCTCATTGAGTTTAATAACCCTTTCCCTCTCCCAAAAAAAATATAGGACTTGAGATGCTTAGAAAAACAATATTTTACTAGTATGCTTACGATGTACCTCAAGTGTGTTATTTTAAAACTCAAAAGAAGAGAAAATATAGTGAATATAATTTACAGTCCTTACCGACCACCGTTTAAGTCCAAGCATCCATTATTGTTTAAGTCCAAGCATCCTTTATTATACCTGCCTCAGCAGGTATATTGTAATTGATCACCTTTTGAATTTGGTTGACTTTGGTATTAGTTGCTCTATTTTGATGCAGGTTTAAAAAATTAAAATCTGTTTTGTAAAGTATAACTTAGGGATTTGTAAAATATTTTTTTTAATTTTGTTAAAAAACTATTTTGTAAACAGCTGATTGGTGGATAGAAGATGATGTCAACTTTGGGATTTGGTATCTGGATTTGAGTTGACATGTGTCCACATGACGTCATAATATTAAAATTAAAAAAATAAAAATTATAATAAAAATTATATCCATTGACGGAGAAAGGTTTGGCGTCGGTCACCACCAACGATTGGTCGTAGAGGAGAGTGTGGAGTCTTGTACCCACCGGAAGACACACCAGATCGGCGAACAATTGCCTCCTGTTGGGAACCACATGGTATCTCAGATTGTTCGTAAAATCAAGACCGCCCTTCAGGAAAACGGAGTCGTCGCTAAGCGTGAAGATGGTGAGCTTTTTCAGGCGCAGAAGCTCTGGGGTCTTGCACATGGCCAACGCCAGTATTCTGTAACGCCGATCTCTGAGACCCCGAGCTACAGATTCGAGCATGACGGGCATTATGTTATTCATTGGATTATCAGGACTAGATCTAGCTGATGAGAATGGTGGCATCCTAATTGCAGTAGCAGGTGTTGGCGGATCAGCACTGTGAGGCGAGTAATATATACTGTGGCTTCTTGATTTTGATGATTCAAGAACAAGAAGCAGCTTGTCCATGCCATGGATGCTTATCAGCCCGTCATTGAAAATGTCCGGATGAGAAACAAGAACCCCATTAACTTACACTAGAGAATAC
>LPNX011214447.1:700509-715796 GCA_001517045.1 Pseudotsuga menziesii | reverse complement strand
ATCAAATGTTAGACCCATGACAAATTAGTAACGACTAACTAAACCTGGCATTCTCAAGATGAACTCAAAGTTGTGCTAAATTTGGTCCAGAACTGCAGCAATTCGATGGAAATCGGGATCAGACAACGGAGTACTGAGCATTGTGGCCCTGCCACCGAGTACCGGATACTCAGTGTTCTGAAGCTGTTGCCATGATATTGGGAAAACGGCAGAATTGAGAGCAGCCTGGTTATGGTTATTTATGTTACTAGTAGAGACTAGATCTTGAGACTTGGAGTCTGTTGTAATATACATTGGCAATGTCTCCTCCTGCGTGTGGCTTGAAAATGGAGGCAGCATTTCAGACCACTTAATAGCGTATTCGGTCTCTGCTTTCTCCAAAAATAGTGGAGCCTTTCGCTCATTTTCGGAGGTGATGTCAGATGCATCTAATCGCTCATCGAATCCCCAAAAATGGCCGTATTAGCTTTATGATACCAATAACAACAGTGTTTATGCAGTTGGCTGCTATTCCTGTTACTGTGTTCATGGCTTTGCAGCTTGAAGCACAGAGAAACAGAAGGCAGAGGAAGATGAAGGATTCGGCGATGGCAGAGCCCGGTAATAGTTATAAATCAGTGGTTGAAGGCCTGAGGAATTGCTTATGCTTTTTTGCTAAATGGTATCGTGACTATGGTCCAGTTATAGATTGGTGGAATTTAGCTAAATGGTATCGTGACTATGGTCCAGTTATAGATTGGTGGAATTTAACAGGGAGGTTCGATTCGTTTTTCAGCGAATATTGTCTGTTTATCGCATGGAATCCTTAAAAGTTAGAAGCAGATAATAGCGCATTTTATATGGCTGGCTTTAAATCTCCAACTTTGTTGCTTATTCCACTTGTTTCAATATTATTCTAGTTTAAATAGAACAAACAACAATTGCTATACAACTAAAGTTAACAATTTGTGATAACTACCCAATCGGGTCAAACATTGGACAAATTCTTAAGATTCAAGTTTAAAACTTTGAATAACAATAATAATGAGACTGAGAGTTCAGTCACTAAGAAAATTAAAAAATCCATATTCTTTTTGAGCACGAGAATAACAATAATAATGAGACTGAGGGTTCAGTCACTAAGAAAATTAAAAAATCCATATTCTTTTTGAGCATGACAATGAAAAGGAAAACAATCTCGTGGCAAGCTAAGCCACCCACATATAAGCACGACAATGAAAAGTACCCCTTTTGCAAGGATTGAACCAACCAGTAAAAAGATGTTATCCCCAAACTGTAAGAATAAGTAATAGAGATGAAACCATCCTTCATTCATGCCATATGTCCATAGAATGAAGTGAGATTACCGAGCTTGAAGCTCTTGACTTTCGTAAACCTAAAAGTTGGGAAAACATCATGATATAAACGCAAATTAGTAGCTGATTATTGTGGAATAAAGTAAAATTAATGATACAATATGATAAACAAAATGCATTACGATTACCTATCGGGATTCATCCAAGACAACCATTCTTCACTCTTGTGACTATATTGAATTCCAATGCAGTCAAGAAACCATTTCTCTAGTAATACATTTTGTTAATGGTTAAAAACTCACGGACTCTATTCAGCCAATGATTCTCACCATCTAGGAATCTCCTAAAACCTTCAATACAAAAAAATAAATTATCTCAATTCATATTGTGAAACTCTCCTTTCCATTGTAAAGGACAAAGACAACTTTGTGAATCAATAATTAATAGAATGATACCCAAGATATATAAATCCTTACACCTTGACTTTTTTTTACATATTTTCTATTTATGGAACAACTAAATTTTTTTCTAGACGAAAAATAACAGTTCCTTGATATTCATGATGAATCAAAGGTAACAAATTACAGCATCAAAAAGTCCATACAAGTGGCCAGTCAAGAGACAGATCAAGAGTATGATTTATGTAGAAAAAAAAAATGGACTCCAAACATCAGAACTATACAAGATAGAAGGTTATATAAAGACATATAGAGATAATACTGAGAAATCAAAAGAGGTTCCCAAGGAAGGTCTCAAGCTAGTAGTCAAGAGCTTCACCAACAAGGTGGAACCATCAATCCATAAGATACAAAAAAACTAAGAGGATTAAAGAGCCATAATCCAAGAGAAGAGTAGTTCAATGAGATAGAGCTCCTCAAAATAACTGCATATTGTCTGATCCAATGACCAGACCCTCATAACATTCCATAAAGGATAGGTGACCTGTCACCATGAGGAGAACTTCCTTGGATAAGAGGTCTACCTTCTCATTATACTCTTTATAGACATGCTGATAATCAATCGATGAGAAAGAAGATGATAGATCAGAGATGGTAGAGCACCAAGCCTCCAGGTCCAAGGTGTGAAGAGATGAGTAGCCTTTTTCCCATTTGATGATCACCATGGAGTTGCCAAAAATATGTAACCTTTGAATCCCAATCTTCTTTGCAAATACTAGGAGAGCCCAGAGATCTAAGAGTTCTACACGAGTATTTGTACTGGGTCCACAACCCCGTTTGATGTGATAATGGTGTGAATGACTGATCAATAGGAAGATTCCTGCACCCCCATTATTTTTAGTGGTAGCTCCATCGAAAAACCCTGAGGGATAAGTGATGATAGGGGGTTTTCCAATATTTCTATTCCTGCATCTGCTAGCAAGTAGCATAGGATAATCCAGTACAGTATGCATAATAATGTGAGCAAGAATGTCCACAACATGCTTCTTCTCCTCAAACAAATAGATATTTCTAGACTTCCAGATGTTCCAAATGACAAAGAAACGTAATGGAGTGGGTTACCTTTTTTCTTGATCCAATTCTCAATATTTTGCACAACTGATATTTCTGACCAGTCTATTGAATAGTTATGAAGTCTGAAGAGACTACTAATAATCTGATGAGTAACGGAGCACTCAACAAAGAGATGCCACACTGATTCATCTTTGCATTTGCAAAGGAAACACCAATTAGGACCAATCCATCCTTTCCTGATAAGATTATCCCAAGTATTTATTTTATTTTCAATGACCATCTAGATCAAGCACTAAATCTACTATGGGATCTTCAGACGCCAAAGTTGACAAAGTAAGCTATGATGTGCAACATGAAAATGATGAGAAACGATGAGGTCATAGGATTTCTTTGCTGCGACTACACCATTTCTGTTTTCATGCATCCAAATCAAGGAGTCTTCAATATTATTAATCCTTATTCCTCCATGTAGAATTCCTTTAGTATAAGTAGTCCAAATCTCATACTAGGTACCCCCCAGATTTAGACCATGAGCTGAGTACCAATAATTACCACTGTGAGTCCCATGGTCAAGGTTTTGAATCTGTGCCAAGTGAGTCATTCCAAATTCAACAAGATACTATATAAGCTTGGTCAGGAGGATTTATGGCACGTTGAGGCCTGCAATAGGATCGATACCCAGCCTTATCTTCAAGCCATTTCCAACTTTCCATCCGAGACTGCAGCAAATCCATGATAGAGACCACATAAATTCGTTCCATATGAATGATGTACCCATGACAGTGAAGGATTGAGTTCTGAGCCATAAATCAATATGTTTGTCTTTAATATATTTGTGTTTGACAATCCTACTCTAAATACCCCTACCATTTAATAGCTTCCAGAAGCTTTCAACTCTGAGAGATATACCAAACCAATTGAGTTGCTTTATGTTCTATACCCCATAGTTGTAGGGAGCAACAATAATATGTCAACTTACCAGGTGTAGTCTCTGTTTTCCATCACAACTTCCCCATAAGAAGGAAAATATGATTCTACAAAGAGTATTAATAATGGATGATGGAACGTGCATGAGTGCAAACCAGTATACAACAATGCCTGTAAGAACAGACCTAATAAGAACAACTCTACCTTCGAGAGAAAGCATCCTGTAATTCCAGTTATTAATCCTCTTTTCAAACATAGTAAGGAGCCATTGCTAGTCATTTGTTCTATACCCAAGAGCCTTTAAGCGGTAGCCCAAATATTTGAATCCCATTATGATTGGATCTATTTTGTATGGCAGTAGATCAATAATGTTCCTTCTAGTGTCATCATCAATATCTTTGAAAAGGAAAGAAGATTTCTCAGAACTAATAAACATTCATGTTGCTGAACAGAATAAATCAAGAGCCTCCTTGATAGCTTTCCATTCTTTAGTACAGCCCAGCCCAAACAAAATCACATCATCAACAAACAATAAATGAGTAATAGCATGACAAGGAGATAGTTGAATCCCCTTTATGTGCCCTTTAATATGTGCATCCTTAAGAATAATATTGATACTTTTAATGATAAGTATGAACAGTAGGGGGGACAATGGATACCCTTGGAAAATCCCTCTGGTAGCAAGAAAACAAATTGATGGCGTTCCATTAACAAGAACAACAAAATTCGCAGAGCAGACACAACCCAATATCCAATTAACAACAACCAGGGGAATACCTATCTGAAGGAGAACAAACATCAAGAAAGTCCAATTCACCCTATTAAAGGATTTAACTAGATCCAGTTTCAGAATCAAAACTTTTAAATTTTTGGTTTTAACAGTGTGTAGGACCTCCTGAGTGATGCCAATAGGTTCAGAAATCTGTCTATCTTTAAGAAACCCGAATTGTCTGGTAGAGATGGAATTATCTAAGAGAGGTTTCAGGCGAAGTGTTGCACCTTTATAAATAATGTTAGAGGCAATATTGCACAGAGAGATCGGTCTAAAGTTAGCAAAGGTGTGGGGTTTATCACATTTAGGGATTAATGTGAGAAAGGTAGAGTTTAAGCCGAAGTAATCATGCCCTCTGTTCTAGCCTGTTCCACAGCACTGCGAAGGTCCTCCCTCAAGAGATCGAAGAAGGTGAGAAAGAACTCATCAGGCCAACCATCGGGACCTGGATATTTAACCTTCTTAAATCCCTTTAAAATAGATTTAATCTCTGATAGAGAGATGGGCTCAAGGAACAAGTTCTTATTCTCCTTAGTGACATAAGATGGGAAGAGGTTGATAACTTGAAGCTGATCAGAGATATTAGTGCATCCATCATCTTTAAATAGATCAATAAATTATTTCTGACCCAACCCTTTAAGTGGAGAGTCATCTGTAATTAGGTTCCTTTCACGGTCTTCCAAAGACCAAATGGTTTTCTTATTTCTCCTGGTAGAAGCAAAGGAGTGAAAGAAACTAGTGTTGGAATCACCTTCATAATCCATAGGGATCTGCTTTTGAGTCTCTAAGTGAGGACCACCTGGGATAATAGTCCCCTTTTTGCTTCTAATCTTTAACAACAATTCAGAATCAACCTTATTAAGAATGCCATTGGAAAGCTGAAGGATATTACAAATATCAGAGTCTATGGAATACAACTCAAGTCTCTGAGCAAGTTTTTTGTCCCTTTCCCACTTTTTGACAGTGAATTTTACCCTTTTTAGCTTGTGAGAGAGGGTTTCCTGGTGATCACAGGACCGAAGGTGAGTGATGGCCTTCCAAGAAGAGCTTACCAGAGTAGTGAAGTCCTCTTCCATGAGCCAAGTCCTATTGAACTTGAAAGGATAACAATGATTGGAGAGACTAGGACCCCATTCCAAGTAGATGGGATAGTGATCAGAGATATCAGTGGGGGATGTCCAGGATCTATAGGATGAGAGGATGGGCAATAGCTGATCGGTGGCCATAAAACGATCAAGCCTTTTACTAATACCATTAATACTAGAATGCCCATTTCTCCAAGTTGGGTTGGGGTCACATTGAGACAAGTCAACTATGCTCTTACAAGAGAAGAGCCTCGAGAAATAAGAAGGCCGAGGGTCAAGATGTGCATGAGTGGCCCAGAATTCAGAAGATGAGAGAGTAAGGTTAAGGTCTCTAGCTAGTAAAATGTTAGGTAGAGAAAAAAGACCACCATCAAGTACCTTGTTCCAAAATTCCAACCTGTGATGGTAGGGACCATAGCAATTCAAGATGGAAAAGACATGGTTAAAGCCTTTAATGTGAGCTTTGAGAAAAATCCCTACAAATGATGAGAAATATTTGCACCAGACCAATAATGGGTTCCATCTAGCAAGGAGACCCCAGTGGGTGGTTCAAAAGTGATAGGAGGAAGACCAACAGTGGGTGGTTCATGCGAAAGAGGTTGTGTAGAGATACATTAGAGGAAATTTCAACTCAAAATGGCTCTTTCAACACTAATTCAAATTCCATGTCATAATGTATTAGCCAATGAAATTGTTTTAGATTTTAAATACTGTATAGGTCTTAAACAATTTTTTAATATAAATTTGGGGATAGGTAT
The DNA here is from genome assembly GCA_001517045.1 of Pseudotsuga menziesii. NCBI lineage: Eukaryota > Viridiplantae > Streptophyta > Pinopsida > Pinales > Pinaceae > Pseudotsuga > Pseudotsuga menziesii. The sequence continues at coordinate 709,487 of LPNX011214447.1, read as the reverse complement.
CATTAAAAAAAACTATTTTTTTGTTCGTATTTTTGACATATCTCCCTGTGTTTTTACTCAGATTTCGATCGAGCGAGCTCGAGTACTCACTCGGCATACTTTTGATAGACCCCGCTACCCATAAAACAAGAAATAATCAGAAAAACATGATGATGATGTCATTCCCAATAAAAATACCTTATTAAAATTACACGTTGATAATTCTTTTATAATTATGGTTTTTTTTATATAAAACATATACATATATAAAAAAGGAGTAATGCAAAATACTTATTAATGTAGAAAATTGTTACTTTATTGTCCCATCAAAAGAAGCTTTGTTTAAAAAAAGAAATGAACGCAAATTTATAATGAGTACCAATTAGGTTAGGTTAGGTTAGGTTTCTAGGTTAGGTTCGGTTTCTCCTCTGAAGAAGGTTCGGTTTCTTAAAATCAAGGACGCGACATTTTTGTGTAGGATGGCTTAGCTAATAGAATTGATGCTTTCAACGTAGATGACTTCATCTTGTTGGGATCCTTAAAATCAATCCTTATATAATCATGATATATTAAAGAGTCAAAAAACTGTGTTATGACGATGGAGAAGCTTTGGGTCTTTAATATATAAATATACAAAAACTCTAGTGCAAACCTTATTTTACATAAACTCTAGTGCAAACCTTATTTTATATAAACCTAGTGCACATCATCTGGGCTTCCAACAAAAGCTTATTATAAACCTAGTGCACATCATCAGAGGGGTATTATAACCCTAGTGCACATCATCCGGGCTTCTAGCAAAAGCTTATTTATTATTCTGGAGCTTATATAGTTTGAGAGGAGGGCGCATTCACATGTGGAGGACGATTTGGTGTATCTCCTTATTCCTCCAGCAGAACCCTTGCATGCTGGGACTAGTCTCTTCACCATTAGCTGATCTATATACTAGTATGTACATGCATTGAATTCTCCTATTTTATAGCATCTAAGTATTTTTCTAGGGCACATATTTGCATGCAACTGCATGCATGCAAAGTTCAGGGTTTTCTTTCCTATTTGATTAAGGAGTAAGTCTATTAGCCATCTAGAGTATACACATAAACAGGAAAATATCAGTTTGGGATATTACAGTGGTATCATAGCTATTTTCCTTGCCAGCTATGGGCATGCAAAAAATATAAATGAAACCAGGAGACCCATACAACATTACTCACAGGAGACAGAGGTATAGAGACAGAGAAGAGGAGTTAGAGGACATAGATTTGGGGAACAGAGAGTATCAGTTTGAAAAAGGAAAAGAAACAATGGCCGATGATGATAAAATAGATTTCAATGGTCTCATATCAGCCATAAAATAACTCACCACTAGGCAAAAAGAAATGATGAGAACCTTTAGCCAAATGATTGAGAAGAATGGGCCCACCCCACACAATCCCTTATTTCCCAACAGTGATAGGGTATCCACCAGCAGTAGTAGGGAGCACTTACATACCAACATGTAGATCCATCCCCATATATACAAGCCTTTCCAACCTACCATGCCTCAATTCTTATATATTTTAGCTACAATGCCTCTATCACAAGCAGAACCAAAAGAACCCATGAGTGCCTATCTGAGAGAATATAGGGCTTTAGGAGAGGAATTCCATTCAGCCATGACCTTCACTGACTTCTGCCACTTTAAAAGTAAGAACAAACCCAAAGCTTACAATAGGCCATTCACCCAGAACTATGAGTTACAATGCACCGTAGGGAAACTGACTATCCCTACCTTTGAGGGCACCCGGGGTGGCCCAACTAGGAATTGGGTGCAGAAGTTGGATACATACTTCTAGCTCAACCCCATGATTGAGACAGATTCCATTAAATTGGCTACTTTGCATTTGGATGGAGAAGCACATGAGTGGTGGTACCACGGGTTAGTGACATTGGGTCACAACACCATCACCTCATACACAGATTTTACATAGAGGCTCATTGAGTGGTTTGATCGGAAGGATCCAGAGGTACACTTTAGGGAGCTGGCACATCTCAAGTAGAAAGGGAATGCAGATGCTTTTATTTCTCAGTTTCAGAGGATAGCAGTCATGGTCACATATATATCAGAGAGCGGGTTGATTATGTTGTTAACTAAGACTCTCACTGAACCCTTACGGGGATGGGTAAAGTCTTATATGCCCACCACCCTAGCATATGCCATCAGATGGAATAGAGACTTGCAGGATGTAGTGCCCAAAAATAGGTTTCCTCCTAGGACCAATGTTCCTATTAAATATAAAGAAAGGAAACCATGGCCCAAGAAAGAATGGATGGACAATGATACCCGACAAGACCTTAGAAGAAAAAAGTTATGTTTCACTTGCCAGGAACCATGGATACCAAGTCACAGATGTTCAGGAAAAGGAAAGGCCTACTACATAGAGGCTTATTCCAACAGTGAGGAGGATGAGGATTACCAGGATTAGGAGCAAGGAGAGACAACATAGATAGTTGCTAAGGGACAGGCATCAGGAGGTACCATTTCTACCATGACATGGGTTCCTAGATTCCACACTCTTCGGATCAAAGGTACCGTATAGGGCCACAGAGTGGGAGTACTGATAGATGGTGGGGCATCCCACAACTTTATTGATGCTACATGGGTTAAAAAGAGAGACATTCAGACTAAGAGCTTTGATGGGTTTTCTGTAGCAGCAGTAGGTCACACCATGGAGTGTAGTAAGAGGATTCCTAAATTAAAGGTAACGCTTGGGAATTATACATTGATAGAGACATTCTATGTGGTAGATGTACTTGAAATGAATGTGGTACTAGGATTTTAGTGGTTGTAATCCATAGGAAAGTATTCCATAGGGAAGTATTCCACAAATTACCAAACCATGGAGATGGAGTTTACAGGAGCAGAAGGACAGAAGGTGATATTGAGAGGGATGAATACCTATCCTCCCACAGCAGTGACATCACACAGGATGGAGGAAATACTTCGGCAGAGAGATATTGAGTGGGTTGCAGAGTGTATGGTTACCTTCAGGAAACTGCCAAATGAGGCCACACAACATCCAGCAGATATAGAGGTCTTACTATAGAACCACGAGGTAGTATTCGGAGACCTTCCAACAGGTCGACCTCCAGATAGGGGATTTGAGCACATTATTGAGTTAAAGGAGGGGACCCAAGCAGTTATCACCACTCCTTACAGACATCCCAAGAGTTATAAAGATGAGATCGAGAGTATAATCAAGGAACTACTGAAGATGGGATACATCAAACCTAGCTCTAGTCCCTTTGCATCTTCAGTAGTGCTAGTGAAGAAAAAGGATGGAACCTTACGCATGTGCATTGATTACAGGGAACTCAATAAGAAGACCATAAAGAATAGGTATCCCATCCCTAGAATTGATGAGTTAATGGATGAACTACAGGGGGAAAAGTACTTTTCAAAAATTGATCTCCGCTCAGGGTACCATCAGATTCGGGTCAAGGAACAGGATGTTCCAAAGACCACTTTCCGTTGCCACTACAGACATTATGAGTTTCTAGTGATGCCATTTGGGCTCACTAATACACCAACTACTTTCCAATCATGCATGAACCATATCTTTAGGACATAGTTGCATAAATATATTATGGTATTCTTCGACGACATATTGATATACAGCCGGACTTGGGAAGAACATTTGAGACATCTTGATGAAGTACTTGGTATTCTACAAGAGCAATCACTATATGCCAAAATGTACAAGTGTGAGTTCGGCATGCAGGAGCTATTGTACTTAGGACATGTGATAGGGGCCAATAGGGTCCAGGTGCACTTAGAGAAGATTCGAGCAATTTTGGATTGGCCTATACCTAAAAATGTGACAAAACTAAGGGGATTTTTAGGCCTTTGCACCTACTACAGGAGGTATGTCACTGGATTCTCATAGATGACCGCACCCCTCATAGATCTTACCAAGAAGGGAGCATTTAGTTGTTCGGAGGCACTGACAACAAACATTCAAGAAAATGAAGGAGGTAATGAGTTCATGCCCAGTATTAGCTTTACCAGACTTTTATCAATCCTTTGTGTTAGAATGTGATGCTTTAGGAGAGGGAATTGGGGCAGTTTTGATGCAGAACAACCAGCCCATTGCATTTGAGAGCAGGAAGCTCAAAGACTATGAGTGCCACTATTCGATATATGACAAAGAGATGTTAGCTATCCTCCATGTGCTAACCAAGTTTAGGCAGTACTTATTAGGTGCCAGGTTTAAGGTTAAGACAGATCATAACAACCTGAGATACTTCCAAGAGCAGAAAGAGCTAAACGAGAGACAACAGAAATGGGTAAGTAAAATTCAGGATTATGACTTTGAGATTGAGTACGTAAAGGGGAAGAGCAATGTAGTGGCCGATGCACTTTCTAGACAACCAGCTACTTTATCCCTTATGAGCATCTCATCAGATTGAAGGTCTCATCTTTTGGTTGAGTACTCGAAAGATAAGTTTGCTTGCGAGCTATTGGATGGACATATTTAGGATGATAGGTACAGGGTCATTGATGATATCATATACTACAAAAATAGAATCTTCTTGGTTCCAGAGTCTCCCCTCAAGAAGAAAATCTAATAGGCATCGAACGATTCACCATTAGCAGGGCGTCAAGGGTTTCTCAAGACCTACAGACAGATTAGAGAAAGGTTCTCATGGAAGGGCCTAAAGAAATATGTGATACAACATGTGAGGGAGTGCAGTTTGTGCCAACAAAACAAAATAGAGCACATCCACCCGGCTGGTTTACTGAAGCCCTTACCTATTCCCCAGCAGAAATGGGAGAGCATTTCTATGGACTTCATTACTGGGCTGCCCAAGGTCCAAGGTAGAGACTGCTTGTACGTAGTAGTGGATAGATTGAGTAAGTTTGCTCACTTCTTTTCCATATCATCAGATTATTCAGCAGCACAGGTAGAAGAACTATTTTTCAGAGAGGTATTTATACTCCATGGGTTACCCAAGACCATTGTCAATGACAGGGACATCAAATTCATAGGAGCCTTCTGGAAAGAGCTTTTCCAGTTAGTGGGGACCGATTTGGCCATGATCACAAGTTATCATCCATAGAGTGACGGGCATATAGAGATTGTTAATAAATGGATTGAGGGATACTTGAGAAATTACGTATCAGGTCAGCATAGGACAAAGATCAAAAGGTTACACTTGGGTGAACATTCTTACAACACCACCTACCATATGACCATTAGGATGACCCCTTTCCGAGCCCTGTATGGGTATGATGCTTCCACTTTTGCAAATCGGATATTTGGTGATACTAGGGGCCCCAAGGACAAGGAGTGGATTCAGGAGGGTCAAGATATCCTCAAGATACTTAGGGAGAACATACAGGCTGCTCAAAATCAACAAAAGATATATGCAGACAGGCACAGAGTTGAGCGCAGTTTTGAGGTGGGAGACTTCATTTATTTATGCCTCCAGCCTTGCTGACACTCATCTCTTAAAAATAAATGAGTAGAAAAACTCCAACCTCATTTCTATGGTCCATACAATATAATTCGGAAGGTCAGAGAGGTAGCATATGAACTAGAACTACCCCCAGAGAGTAAGATTCACAACGCATTTCATGTCTCCAATCTCAAGAAGGTGGTTGGTCAACAGATTGTTACATCTTCCGAGATGCCTCCCCTTGATGATGAAGGGCAATTGGTTCTGATTCCAGAGCGCATCCTAGAGGTGCGAGAGCGGAAACTGAGGAACTGAATCATCAGATATTACCTGGTTCAATGGAAAGATCTGCCTATAGAGGAGGCTACTTGGGAGGCAGAACAGGTATTACATCACCCAGCTTTATAGTTGCATGAGGACAAGCAAGTTCAAGTGGGGAGGACTATAATGTCCTCTTCTTCTTATGCATTGAGGACCAACCCGCTAACCTATGTGATTCCTATAGGTTCGAGTGGGTACTGACAGTCAAGGAATCAGCCGAAGACTGATGCCATATATAGAAGATCTAGGGCATCAATATTATATCACCATTGGGTTGAAGAGGGCCACTAGAGCCAAAGGCCACCTACATGCATGACATCTAGGCATTATTTAATGATGCATGCACATGATTAAGACTCCATGCGCATGCATGCAAGTCAACTGCAAATTAGAAGAGAAAGTGACCTAATTAGGTCAAAAGTTAGGGTTTTCAGAGTTAAGAGTTATAAAAATATATATAAAGTGAATGGAGAAGTCACTTATGTGATAATTGATTTGTGGAGTCGAATTGGAGAGCTCAGCGAGCTAAGTTGGGGTTGAGTGCATGCTCAGCTAAATGGTGTATTTCAGCAACGAAATCTATCTGCCCTAGTTCATCATCAGGTTGGATCATCTAGGTTCAACACTAGTTCATCATCAGGTTACATTCAACAGTTATTCTGGGAGGTTGATTATTCATCCAGCCAGAGGGTTTCACCATCACACCGTGTCACCATGATTAGAGACAAAGCAATTCGTTTTCCTACCTACAAGGTTCAGAATTTCTGCATGCTGCTTCCATCATCGTCAGAGGGGTATTATAACCCTAGTTCACATCATCCGGGCTTCCAGCATCAGCTTATTTATTATTCTGGACCTTATATAGTTTGAGAGGAGAGTGCATTCACCTATGGAGGATGATTTGGTGTATCTCCTTATTCCTCTGGCAGAATCCTTGCATGTTGGGACCAATCTCTTCACCATTAGCTGATCTATATACTGGTATGTACATGCATTGATTTCTCCTATTTTATAGCATCTCACTATTTTTCTAGGGCACATATTTGCATGCAACTACATGCATGCAAAGTTCGGGGTTTGCTTTCCTATTTGATTAAGGAGTAAGTCTATTAGCCATCTAGAGTATACACATAAACAAGAAAATATCAGTTTGGGATATTACATAAATTTAAGGTCAATGGTGGAACCCAAGTTAATATTGTCAAAGGATCTCTCTAATTGTGTGACAGAAAGTGAAATGTGTGAGAGAAAGTGAAAAGGAAGTCACAGTGGATGTGCTGCAGAATTGTAACCCTTTTGTTGATGAATTAATAAAAAGATAAGAATCTTGGTGGACATAGCCCCATGGATGGGGTGAACCATGTACATTGGTCTCTTTCTTGCTTTTGTATTTATGTGTTTTTATCTTTTCTAAGTGACCCAAGCTAAAGCTTCATAATTCTGTGATGTTTAAAGAGTACCCACTTTCTTATTTGTATACAATGATTGGACTATGAATCATAGTTTTGTACACCTGAAGCATATGGTTGTTTAAGTTATAAGAAAAACAAAAGTAATAGTATTGTGATAACATGAATAAATAATGAAAAAATGTTAGTAAGATCATGTAAGAATCTCTTACATTAATCATACATTTACTTTAGTTTCTAGAATTTAAGAATTGGTGGGAAATACACTGTTTTAATGTAATGTAATTCTTTGAGACTAATTTTTTTGGTTGCTAAAATGGAATTGTATTTCTCTATTGAGAGGAAATACATCTTTATTTAAATTAGAACATATCATATTTATGATGTTTAATATTGATTAAAAGTACATGTTTGGATGTTTGAGACAAAGTAAAAAATATATATATTTTAACCCATCTTCCGAAATGGTAAATAGAAGATTGGGCTCGTTACAATTGATTTCTTCATTTTATTAATAAACAAAAACTAAAAATATTAAAAACCTTTTTTATTTTTAACATTCTAAGCTCTTAAGTCAAATTCAAACTATGAAATTCCTCTATGCAATTTTACCTCTCCTTATTATTTTTATTAATCTATGTAACTTTATCTCTACTTACTATGATTACTTTTATTAATTTTTTTCTATGTCTTATTTTAAATATTTTCTATTAATTTAATTATATATATATTTTTAAATAATAAACTAAAAAAATTAATTTTTTTTTATGTTAAAAAACTTTTTTATTGTTTTACTTTTCTAAATTTATAATATTAATGGATTTAAATTTAAATTTAAATTTTTTAATTTATTATTTTAATTTCCTTTTATTACTATTCATTTTCCTCTTTTTATTTAAATTCTTTTTATTACATTTTAATTCCTAACCATTTAAAACTTTATTAATTTTTTTATTACAATTTCTTAACCACTAGTTCTTACCTTAAATTCTATTTAAGTAATCATCATGCTCTCTTCATTCTACAATTTCAAGTAGTCATCCTCCCCTATTCATTCTACAACTCAAATAAATCAAATTCTAGAAAGCTCAACACCTAACTTTTTCTTCTTTCTTTTAAAAAAAATTAAAAAGAATAAATTTTAAATAATTTAAAAAAAATATTAAATTTAAAAATATTAAATATATAATATAAATTTTTGATATTATAATATTACATAGATTAATATATAATAATTAGTATAGATTTTATTGAATTAAATCTAGTAATTAAAAATTGAAAATAACCGTCATTCCATGTTCTAAATACATGGAATGACGATTCAAACAAAAATAATAGTGATTTTGTACCATCCCCTCAGAGCACAATCAAAAAACATGAAGCGTAAGTAAAAGGCACTATAAGTATGAAAACTAGCTCATCAAAATTATAGATGAATTTTAATAATGCTAGGAGATTGAAAGCATGTGCGACTAAAACGATATTGGGGACAAATCCACTAGGGGGAAAACATGGGTAAAAGTTGAGTAAGTCCTTGGGATCAAGTAAAAGATTGCCTAAGGTCATCTTGTTTTCAGAGGCATACCAAAAGTAAGCCATTGGGAACCTTCAAGCTAAAAGGGTAATTTACCACTCCTACACTTTGTACATACTTAATTCAAGAACGATATTTGCAACTATGATACTTTACCTATGACAAGCAATTTTTATTTTGATTTAAGAGTTAAAACCCCTCATCGTATTAGCTAAACGCTACAGCCTCCAAGAGGGGGAGGTCACTCCCACCTCCTAATAATCAAAGGTATGGATAGGGAGAAGGAAAATGTTAAC